>JABUQX010085214.1:7500-33249 GCA_015478945.1 Trachelipus rathkii
CTCTACTTACTATCATAATTTCTGTTTTATCTACGTTCATGCACAGGCCCGCTTCTCTCAGTTTACTATCAAAAGCCAACACCACCCTCCTCAGTTTATCTCCGTCTTCACTCCAGCACGCCAGGTCATCCGCATAAGCCATCACATCTCCATCCAAGTCCTCCACCTCCTCCCTCACTGCCCTAATTACTACATCCAAATATGCTACAAACAGAATTGGTGACAATAAACTTCCTGCTTAACGTCAGCTCCCACCTCCAACCATTTGCCGTTTTCATATCCCGTTCTTACATTACATTTGTCATTTTTATACATACTCTCCAAAGCCTTTCTTAAGTAACCACCCACTCCGTAATCTCTCTCTAAAACCTCGAACAATTTCTTCCTAGGTACCGAATCGAATGCCTTTCTCAGATCTATAAATGCGATGTATGCCTTTTTGTTGTATTCTATTATCTTTTCCGTTATCATTCTCAGGGCGAACATAAGATCTGTGGTGCTTCTATTCGCCCTGTACCCATACTGCTCCTCTCCAAGTCTGGGTTCCACAATTGCCCTCACTCTTCTTTCAAGTATCCTTTCGTATACTTTTGCCAGATGGTCCAATAACGAAATACCTCTGTAATTATTACATTCACCCACATCTCCCTTTCCTTTATATATTGGTATAATGATGGTTTTTCCCCATCCCTCTGGAACCTCACTTTCTCTCCAGCACTTGTTGATAAACTTCAACACTGCTTCCTTCACACACTCTCCTCCCTCTTTTATTAATTCTATGGGCAATCCATCTTCTCCCGGGGCCCTTCCATTGTTCATTTTCCTTAAGGCCTCCTCCAGCTCTTCCCTGGTAATTACCCCTGCTTCCTCCCCTGGTCTCACTTCTTCTAACTCCTCCTCCATTTCCTGACCCTCCTCACCCAGAAGTTTTCCAAAATATTCTGTCCATCTCTTATTTATATCTTCCGGTCTTATTAACACTTCTCCCTGTTCATCCTTTATGCTCGCTACTTTTTTTTTCGATCCTCGATAAGTCTTTGCTAATCGGAAGATTTTCTTCCTTCCTCCCCTCACGTCCTCCCTTAGCCCCCCCGCTACAATTTTTTCTGCCTCCCTCTTTGCTCTTCTCTCACACTCTCTCTCTCTTCTCTTTCTCTCTCTCTCTCTCTCTTCTTTTTTATTTACTATATATATATATATATATATATATATATATATATATATATATATATATATATATATATATATATATATATATATATATATATATATATATACATATATATATATATATATATACTTCTTTTAACGTCCTTATCCCCTTCTCAGAGGGTAACACGGGGAGACTACAGGAAATCGAACTTTAAGGCCGGCTATCCCAAACCAGCGCCACCTACGTGTTCGCAGCCGAATTTTAATTCTTGCTCAGGAAGATAAAACTTCAGACTGCATACGTAGAGGATTTGAACCAGCGCCCTCTCGCATGAGAGTCGGCGAGTCAACCTCCAACGTACAAAGGCGTTTATATATATATATATATATATATATATATATATATATATATATATATAATTATATATATATATATTATATATATTATATATATATATTCAATATATATATATATATATATATATATAATATATATATATGTATATTATATATATAATATATATATTACAATATATATATATATTATATATACTATTATTATATATATATTATATATATATATATAATATATATATACTTACAGTATATATACTATAGTATATATATATATATATATATATATATATATATATATAATATATAATATATATATATATTATAATATATATATATTATTATTATATATTATATTTATATATATATATATTATATTATATAATATATATATATATAATTATATTATATATAAACTATAATATATATATATATAATATATATATATATAATATATATTATATATATATATATATATATAATATCATATATTTACAGTTGTCACCACAACTCACGGGCAGAGCCTTATTCAGGAGGGGGTGTTTACACGCAAAATTTCAATCCACTAGCGTAAATTTCCGCAGATGAGCACACGACGCAGCTTTAAAGTGAGGGAGATTAAATTCAGCAGGAAACACGGAAGATGGAAGAATTTCACAGAACAGATGTGGCAGGAAAGAAGGAAGCACCGCAACGACTAGCCTGAGTTTACATACATCAACACAAACTCGTGCGCAGACACGCACCCTTGTGCTAACGAAGTGGCGTCGGTAAAGGTGGTGGTACGCGAGTGGTTAGTTCCCTCGAACACCTGCCGTTGCGGTACTATAGAAAAGATAAAGCACGAACATCGCGCGCAAAGATAGAGGATCAAGTGAACTGGAAAAGATAAGAAAGTTTTTTATAAGCCGTTTGCTTTTGACTCGACCTGTCTAAAAGCCGGGTGAAACCAGAGACCCCCAGATATGAGAGCAGTACTCCATACAAGGGCGGATGAGACCTTGTATAGCTGGAGTAACTGAGAAGAGGAAAAAAAAATCTCGGCAAGTCTAAACGACCTCCCAGTTTCTTTGAGGCCGCCCTAGGAACCGTTGTGATGTGAGGTTTTCAAAAAGCATTTTTTTGTTTATGTTAAGGCAAGGATCGTTTATATTGTCAACAGGAGAGACGAGAGAACCGTAGAAAGAGATAGGAAAGTAGAAGGTGTTTTAGAGAGGGAAATTTGGTAGAAGTTGAGTTTTAAAGAATTGAATTTCACAAGGTTGAGACGACCCAATCGGGAAATTCTATCCAGATCAGCTAAAGAATAGAATCGGAAAGATTAAGACGAAGAGGCAATTCTAGAAGAAAGAGGGAGCAGATTGAAATGAGTTGAGAATGAAGGTCGGTCCTCGGCTATGAGTGGATAGAGTATAGATGTGCAGGTAAGAAGATTTAATGAAAGTAAGAATAAAGTAGGAGATAAGAACAGAAAACCCTGAGGAAACACCCTATTCAGAAAAAGAAGAAGAAGTGCTCCATCACCCAGCCGATTTGAGCGACTTGGAAGAAAAGCTAGACATAATAAGCAAAGGAAGAGAAAGAAAGGAGGGGAGCTTGGAGAGCAGTGACGCGTGCCAGACCCGGTCAAATGCTTTGGATATGTCAAGCGCAACCACGCAGTCTCCCCGTAGTTTCTGAGGCGGAAAACCATTAATTTGTAAAATAGGAAAGTATATCACCAGTGACATTGACCGTCGAAAGCCGTACTGGAGATCGGAAAGAAGAGAATGAGATTCCAGATGGTCTAGGAAGTGAGAGTTAAGAAGGGTTTTCAAAGATCCTTAGATAGAATCAGGTGAGAGCTTATAGGGCGATAGTTAGAAGGTCAGAGCGGCTTCTTTTTCGGATAAGGTTGGACATGTCGTGCTTCCAACCACTGAGGGAAGTGTTAGCATTGGACATAGAGAATAAGTTGAACGAGGGGGGGGGGCCAGCTGAAGCACACTCCCTCAAAAACTCGGGGAGGGATGCCATCCGGGCCCCCGCCTTCCTACGTTCATAGATCTCAGGAGCCATGCACCCGATTATATTAAATGTCAAATAAAGACTTGGGACCCTGAAAGAGAGAATGAGTAGGAGGAAGAATATCAAAATCGTCCAGGGTTGAGTTAGGGAAAATGGAGGCCGAAGAGAATTGGCTTTTCAGTTGAAAGAGTTAGCAACAGAGCCAATCAGATCGAATAAGAGGGAGAAAGGTAGTTTTGCGCAGAAGTTGTTTAGAGATGTTTTTGGCAAGAGGCCAGAAAGATTTGTCAGTAAGAAAACCAAGGAGGTTAGCGCACTTTCGTTTGATGAAAGCCTCTTTGTCTCGTCGAAGAGTATCCTCAACGATTTCTGCTGAATGAAACTTAAGCGGATTGATAGGAGAAACGAAAATTTTTCCACCCCCGATAAGTGCTTGTTCTCTACCTGAATGGCAGAGAACAGGCACGCACAATCGAATCATGGATTATGGAGGAGAAAAGATTTAGTTCGAAGAAGCAATGAACTTTGCCATCCGTCACGATTTACAGGCTCCACCTTAAATGGCAGAAGCCAAGCGTCATCAGAGTCAAAGCAGTTATTCCAAATATAGTTAGCGTAGAAGCGACGCAAGGCCCCAATCCCGATCAAAGTGTCAGAAAAAACGCGTAGGGCAGGATGGAGCTTTTGGAGAGAAAGTATTAAAAGTAAGAGATATAAAGGTTGTGTCAATTTACCAAAATAGGAAGCGAAGGTAGTGTATTTATAGAGAGAGGACTAGTGGTGAAACATAGATTCAAGTGTGTTCAGATTGGGTTGGACGATCGGATGTGTGTAGGTTTTTCTATTGAATAGTTGCTCCAGATCCGTTGAGAATGCTTGAATATTTCTGCCTCCTCCCAACCTAATCAGTTGAGAGGGATCACACCATTCAGTGTTGTGTACATTGAAATCCCCTAAATAGAGGACTTCAGTATTTGGATAGAGAAGATATAACAGTCTCGTGAGAGGTAGTAAGATAATTCAAAGAAAAGAGTGAAAAGTCTGTTCTGTTAGGAAGAACAGTAAGCAGAAGCACAAGATTATCTGTAGTATAAGCGAAGAAAGATTTGAGCCACAAAGCATCGAAGTTAGGCGATTCCGAGATTCACGAGAGTGTTCACAGGAGTTATTAATGTTTATCATAGGCACACACTCACCCTTCAGACGGATTAATGAAATAATGTTATAGTTGATACTTAAACGAGTTAGAGGGGTGAATTCTTAGCATCTGAAGTCTCCAACAAGAGCAAAAGGTTAGGGTTAGAGTTTTAGATAGGTGATATTCCACAGAGGCAAAGTTAGATTTTAAGCCGCGGATGTTTAGTAAAGTTAATAGAAAGCCCACGCCTATGCAAATATGCCATCTTACACCATCACACACACACACACACACACACACACACACACACACACCCACACTTACACACACACACAAATAGAAACAATAGACAAAAACAAAAGAAGAAATTGGGATAAAAATTAAACAAACTAAATCCTAACTTAAAAATTTAAGCACTAAAATCAATTAAACAAAAAAATATACTACTATATACTGATAAAACCAAACTTAAACCTAAACAACTTTACTACACTTGCTAAAATTTATTAAAACCTACAACTAAAAGAAAAAAAAATGAAAAAACTAAATCCTAACTTAAAAAATTTAAGTACTAATATTATTTAAATAAAACATATACTACTATACACTAAACCTAAACAACTTTGCTACACTTCCTAAAATCTCTTCAACTACACTTCCTAAAATTATTAACAACCCTGCAAAAAGAAAAAAATGCAAAAAAATTAAAACTAAACTTTCTTTTAAATTCCAAACTTAACCTCGAAGAAACGAATAAATGATTAATTTCACTTTGGTACAATTTAATAGAACTCTCAATTAAAACAAAACGAGATTTGAAAAAACACACACACCACACTTCACTAAACACAGAACACATAACAATAACAATTATATATATATATATATATATATATATATAATATATATATTATATATATATATATATATATATATATATATAGTATATATACTATATATTATTAATATAATATAATATATATTATATATATATATATATATATATATATATATATATATAAAGTAATTTAAGGAAAAAATTAAATTAATTTGTTTTTGTGAATTCGTTCTCAAAAATTAGGTAAATAGTAATTAAAACGATGAAAAAGTTTAATACTTAAGTACTTCATGATTTATTAAATAAAAACAGGTTTGTAAATAATTATAAAACTATAAAATATATAAAATAAATTATTAATTATTATTATTATAAAGAAGAAAAATTAACTTACAATTAAATTAATAATAGATAAATAGATAAATAAATAAATAAATAAATAAATAAATAAATAAATAAATAAATAAATAAATAAATAAATTCGTTTCCGGGTATATGGAATAAACACACTTACTAGTAGGAAAATAGAAGTGGGCATACTGTGGGCCACTCTTTCCCTATCCATTCTTTGTGTCAATATTTACATAGAAATTCCTGTCTCGGACATGTCTGTTTACATCTCATGCCACACCAAATTGGAGGATAGACAATTGTCCAATTGTAATCAGAGATGGTCATATTTAGATGGTCGTCACACTAACCTCATGATTATTTATTATTATTATTATTATTATTATTATTATTATTATTATTATTATTATTATTATTATTATTATTATTATTATTATTATATTATTATTATTATTATTATTATTATTATTATTATTATTATTATTATTATTATTATTATTATTATTATTATTATTATTATTATTATTATTATTATTATTATTATTATATTATTATTATTATTATTATTATTATTATTATTATTATTATTATTATTATTATTATTATTATTATTAATAATATTATTATCATCAGTTATTTTTTGGCCAATCTTCTTCGTAGATAAAGACGCCACAGAAAGAGAGAGAGAGAGAGAGAGAGAGAGAGAGAGAGAGAGAGAGAGAGAGAGAGAGAGAGAGAGAGAGAGAGAGAGAGAGAGAGAGAATAAGGGATCTTTAGCCCTAGCGGCCTCCAATCTCTCTAAGATCTCTAACAGAATTGTTGATGACGTTGTGCAAAAGTGTTGCAGTGTATAACCATTGCTACTAAAATTATGAGAACTTCTTCTAAAGAATACGGCAAATCATAATAATAAATAATGAAAAATATTATAAGCCACACTAAAGAAATGAAATTTTGAGATCACAAGCTGAGTATATCAACGATTCTAATAAACAAAATATTATAATATCACATTTATATATACATAATTACCGATAGTTACTTTACGACCAAGAAACAATGCAAAGGGACAAGCGATTGTTAAGATTATTGTAAGAGCGTCCAGTCAGTGGGTGTCTGAAGGCCTTATCTTTACCGCTTCTTCATTTGAGTGAAGTAATGTAATGATACTATGAATTGCACATAATATATGAATCGATGTTCTTGAAAAGAAGGTAGATGGATTGACAATGATAAGATAATTATAATAAAAACACTCACATATACAGACACACATACACAAATGCTCTTTATGCATACACACCACTGCTTTTTAACCATTTTAAATTAAAGCCATTAAGGTCATTTTAAATGAATGAGTCAAAGGAGATTTTACTCTCCATCAGCGGGATTCAAACATTGGACTCCGCGTCGCTGAGTAACAATGACCGGGAACTTTATCCACTAAGCCATCCGCGTTCCCAAAAAAGAACGCTTCAAGCGTAGTTTTTAAAGCACCCGGTTTTCTCATCCCATAATTGCTGAGTACTCAAAGGCCTGGCCCCCATTTTAAATGAATGAGTCAAAGGAGATTTTACTCTCCAACAAGAAAGAAACGACTTTATTAGTCTGTAAAACTGGCACAATGAAGTACAAGTCCTGATTTCGGGCCTTAGCAACGAGTATCTATCTATCTATCTATCTATCTATCTATCTATCTATCTATCTATCTATCTATCTATCTATCTATCTATCTATCTATCTATCTATCTATCTATCTATCTATAAAAAGCAATTAAAACCTCAAGTATTTTTATTCCGGTCTGTTACTCATCTCACAATCTCTACACTTATGATTCCTAATTATTATTATCCTTTTTCTTTAATAATAATAATAATACCACACACAATAATAATAATAACATATAATTAATAATAATAATAATAATAATAATAATAATAATAATAATAATAATAATAATAATAATAATAATAATAATAATAATAATAATAATAATAAATTTCATATCAAGTACACTACTTTATTCTGCAATTATTATGCAGTATGAAGGAATGCTTCAGAATATATTATCGATGGATAATCGTTCATCCTCCCAATCGTGAACAAAAATAAAAATGTATGTCAGTTAATTGTAGCAGCAAATGACTTCTCATTTGGTAATGTTCGTCCGTTTACCAAGGAAAAATCAACGTCAAAGACATCTTCTCTTATAAGACCAGCAGCAATATAATCATGTTCTTCTGCTTACGATAATCTTCTACGCGTGACCACCTCTATGCGTCTATTTCGAACCCCCGTTTTTCCCCACCTCTCTCTCTCTCTCTCTCTCTCTCTCTCTCTCTCTCTCTCTCCTCTCTCTTCTCTCCCTCTCTCTCTCTCTCTTCTCTCTCTCTCACTCTCTCTTTCGTTTCTGAAGTTCTCATTAGTTTATCTTATTTGCTTATTCTCACCACCTTTAATGACATTTTAGAATACGACTGATTCCTTTTTTATTTCTCTATATTCAGCCTCTTTTATATTTCCCTTTATGTATTCCCCTGTAATTATATTCTACAACTTTCTCTCCTCTGCTTGTTTCCCTCGCAATAACCCTTTTTTCCCTCTTCATTCTCTTCAGATTTCCCCTTTCTCTCCAAATATTTATGATAATTATCAAGTTTACAGACAAGTGTTTTCCCTTATGTTGAAATCTTTTATTCATCTATTCCATTTTCAAGACATAGTCTCCCTAACGTTTCGAATATAAACTTTTAATATAAAATTTTATATATTTACTGAAACTATAATCGCAACCATTATAAACCTTCCCCAACGTTATTTTACTTTAGTGTTTTTTTCTGCTTTTGTAATTAAAAAAAAAAACACAAGTGGATTTAAATGGCTTTAAGCTACTGAACTTTCAAGTTTTTTTTCTACGTTTTTTTTCAACGCAAAAAATAATGATTTATGTGAAAAACACTCTACATAATCTAACAGCTACTTTCGTATTGTTATTAATATTACTAATAAGCTGCCTCATAATACTATTAATACTACTAATAATAATAATAATAATAATAATAATAATAATAATAATAATAATAATAATAATAATAATAATAATAATATATTATTATTATTATTATTATTATTATTATTATTATTATTATTATTATTATTATTATTATTATTATTATTATTATTATTATTATTATTATTATTATTATTATTATTATTATTATTATTATTATTATTATTATTATTATTATTATTATTATTATTATCTCACTACCAAACCTCTCAAACTCTCTTCAGATTCACCACACAAAACCAAATCATCCACATATAATAGGTAGGGCACCCTCCATCACCTCCATTCTCCATCATTCTAACACCATTTCCTGCCACCCCATCTCTAATTCTTTCATAACTCCATCCATATACAAATTGAATAACCAAGGGGACATAACACATCCCTGCCTCACTCCGCTATTAATATTAAACCAATCACTTTTGACACCATTTGTTCTTACAAACGCTTCACTATCGTCATACATACATACTTTTGATTCCATTCAGAAGCTTACCACCAACACCATATATTACTAACACATGTCATAGAGCTTCCCTATTAATCCTATTATACGCCTGTTGGAAATCCATAACACCTAAATACAATTTAATCTTCTTCTCCCTCATTTTCTAAGTAATTTGTTTCAATGTAAAGATTTGATTCTTGCATCCTTTACCACTCCTAAACGCACCTTGTTCTTCACCAATCAGTTCTTCAGTCACTCGACGCACTCATTCTACTAAAATACCAGCTTATATGTGTTCCCTACAACACTCAATAAACAAATTCCCTTATAATTCCTACAGTTCCCTTTATCTCCCTTACCCTTATATAAGGGTACTATATATATATATATATATATATATATATATATATATATATATCTATATATATATATATATATATATATATATATATATATATATATATATATATATATATATATATATATATATATATAACCGCTTAAGATGCTTAGAGTATTATGTTGGCCTTAATGCCTCGAAACTCCGTCAGGCATCTACCTTCAACTTAAGCTTGGAGAATATCAACTAAAGCAAATCTCCGTAAATAATTTTACTGGCTTTAATCTTTTATATATATAACAAAAGAGTAAGAAACACCTAAAATATGTCTTTCTCTCGCAATATATATTTATATATATATATATATATATATATATATATATATATATATATATATATATATATATATATATATATATATATATATATATATATATATATATATATATATATATATTATCATACATATCATTATCATATATATATATATATATAGGTATATATATATATATATAAAGAGTATATATATATATATATATATATATATATATATATATATATATATATTTATCTTATATCTACGTCTTACATCCGATCCCAGGAAGGCTCATGATCCTATCAGCACGGCCAACCTCTTCTTCCATTCCTCTCTATTTTCGAAGACCCGTTCCTCGACTCCAGCTGAATCATAGTTGGCATCTGATGTCTTTCAGCAACCTCTACTGAGTCCTCCATTTTTTTCCGTGGTTCTCCTCTCTCGGCCCTCCTCCCCATTCCCACACCTTTCCGTCACCATACCACTCTTCATCCTCTCCAAATGTCCCCACCACCTCAGTCTCGCTACATCTACTTTGTTAATTATAGGTCACTCCTATACCCTCTAATTCTCTCTCTCTCTTTTCACTCTTATCCTCCTGGTCTTTCTGCCAATCTGCTCTTAATAGTTCATTTCTACTCAACTTTGCACTCTGCTATTCTTGTATTTATCTACGTTTTCAATCACCACACCATCTACCTCCACCACCAACTCCTCTCTCCTTCTCTCTACATGAAGGCTGCATGAGCCACGTTCATGCACAGGTCCGCTTCTCTCAGTTTGTTAGCAAAGCCAACACCCACCTCTCCCAGTTTATTTCCGTCTTCACTCCAGCACGCCAGATCATCCGCATAAGCCATTACATCTCCATCCAAGTCCTCCACCTTCTTCCTCACTGCCCTTATTACTACATCCAAATATGTCACAAACAGAATTGGTGTGACAATACACTTCCCTTGCTTAACGCCCAGCTCCTACTCAAACCATTTCTCATTTCATCCAGTTCTTACATTACATTTGTCATTTATAATACATATTCCCCAAAGCCTTTCTTAAAGTAACCACCCACTTCGTAATCTTTCCGAAAAAAAAACCAAACAATTTCTTTCTAGGCGCGAATCTCAAATGCCTTCTCAGAGCTATAATGCGATTTGTAAGCTTTTTTTATTATTTCTATTGTCTTTCCATTATCAATTCTCAGGGCAAACATAAGATATAGTGGCGTTTCTTTTCGCTCCTGCTACCCATATCTGCTCTTTGCCCAATCTAGGTATACAACTGCTCTCATTCTACTTTAAGTATCCTTCGTATACTTTTGCCAGCATGGTCCAATAACAAAATACCTCTGTAATGTTTACATCTCCACGACTCCCTTTCTTATATATTGTATTAATGCATTGTTTTCTCCCATTCCTCTGAACCTCACTTTTTCTCAAACACTTGTTGATAAACTTTAATACTGCTTCCTTCACTCCCTATCCCCCTCTTTTATTAAATTCTATGGACAACCATCTTCTCCCGGCCCTGCCATTTTTCATTTTCCTCCCAAGGGCCTCTTTCAGCTCTTCCTTGGTAATTACCCCTGCTTCCTCCCCTGGTCTAACTTCTTCTCCCTCCTCCTCCGTCTCCTGACCCTCCTCATCCAGAAGTTCTCCAAAATATTCTGTCAATCTCTTATATATATCTTCTGGTCTTAGTGACACCTCTCCCTGTTCGTCCTTTATGCTGGCTACTTTTTTCTTTGATCCCCGATAAGTCTTTGCTAATCGGAAGATTTTCTTCCTTCCTTCCCTCGCATTCTCCCTCAGCTCCTCCGCTCCATTTTTTAATGCCTCCCTATTTGCTCTTCTCTTCACACTCTCAGCCGTGCTTCTGGCCACCAAGTACAGAGCTCTTGACTAAGCCGTTCTGTCTCTTAGCCACTCTCTTAATATTTATTCCTGCTCTTTCAGTACCTCCATTTTAATCACGCTCATCTTCTCCTCCGCCTGCAGCCTCTCCGCCTTCATTCTTAAATCCACCACCAACAATCTGTGATCGGAGTCTGTAGACATTCACGGTAATACTTTTACATTTTGTACTATTCTCTTATCTGATGTAATGATATAATCTATGATCGATTTCTAGTCAAATTTCTCTTTTATGCTATTACATCTGTATCTTGTAAACCTGTGTGAGTCTCTTTGCTTGAAAAAACTGTTCATGACTTTCATATCCTTTCTCATGCACCAATCTATTAAGGCCTCTACCTCCACTTTCCTGACTTCCTTTCCATTTGGCCCCAATATCCTCTCCACTTCACTTCTCCCCCCCCCCCTCTCGCATTGTAATATCATTTTCTCTTCTTCCCACCACCACCATCTCTTTCATCATTTCCATAAACTCTCTTTTTTCCTCCATTGTGCGCTCCTGCTGCGGTGCATACACCTGAAAGAGGTATAACTTTTTCCCTTCCATCTTGAAAGTGAATGCCATAAGCCTCTCATGTATACACTCTACGCCCTGTAAATATGGTGACATCTTTGGTCCCTCTATCATACTTACTCCGTGCTTTCTGGCTCCCTCTTCCACTCCTTTATACATTAACACAAATCCTCTCACCAAATCTCTGACCCTCTCCACTCCCCTTACCCTCATCTCCGCCAGTCCCATCACATCTATCCTCCTCTCCTCCATCATATCCAAGATCTAATCCTCCTTTCCACTGCTGTGTAGCCACATTTAGTGTAGCACATCTAAATTTGTTCGAAGAATTGACCTTATTAGTATTCCAAAATCATTTAAAGGTTCTGCGTGTATTCGAGGCTGCTCCTTGAGAATTGTAAATAGGTTCTTTCAGACAACGGCCTGCTAGGACAGTCCTGCCCTAGCCATTTGCTCCATTAGCGTATCCGAGGGTGAACGACGCGAGACTGAGTGGACTTTTTCACCCCAATATTATATATATTATATATATATATAACTATATATATATATATATATATATATATTATAATATATATTTATATATATTTAATATATAATATATATATAATTAACCTAATATATATATATATATTTTATATATATATATATGATATATAATATATATATATATTATTTAATACTATATATATAAATATATATATATATATATATATATATATATATATATATATATATATATATTATATATATATACATATATAACTTCCTTTTAAAGTGTTTTATGCCCCTTCTCAGAATGTAACACGGGGAAACTACAGGAAATCGAACTTTAAGGCCGGCTTATCCGAACCACACGTTGTTCGACAGCCGAGTTTTAATTCTGCCCCAGGAAGAGAAAACCTCAGATTGCTACGCGAGGATCGAACCATCCGTCGCTCTCCAGGTTGTGGATCGGTTCAAAAATTCCGACTCCGACTACCGATCGCCTCACCCTCTTCAAAATTACGACTCCAACTTCCGACTCCGACTCCGACCTCTTGGAAAATTACCGACTCGACTCCGTGACTCCGACTCCGACTGCCGACTCCGACTCCGCCTCCGACTCCGACTCCGACTCCGACTCCGACTCCACCCTTTTGAAAATTACTGACTCCGACTCCAACCTTTTGAAAATTACCGACTTTGACTCCGACTCCAGACTTCCGACTCTTGACTCCGACTCCGACTCCGACTCGACTCCGACTCCACCCGACTCGGACTCCGACTCCACCCTCTTCAAAATATCGACTCCGACTCCGACGTCGACTCCACTCCACCGCTTTGCAAAATTGCCGACTCGACTCCACCCTTTTCAAAATTGCCGACTCCGACTCCGACTCCGGATTCCGAGTCCACTCTCTTCAAAAACTACGACTCCCCGACTCACGACTCCGGCGACTCGATTCTGACTCCGACTCCGACTCCGACTCCGAACTCCGACTCCGACTCCGACTCCGACTCCGACTCCGACTCCGACTCCGACTCCAACACCACAACCCTGGTCCTCTCACATGAGAGTTGGCGAGTCAACCTCCAACGCCACAGGCTTCTAATATATATTAATATATATGTATATTTATACTATATATAATATATATATATATATAATATATATATATATATATAATAATATATATATATTATATATATAATATATATTATATATATATATATATATATATATATTATTATATAATATCATATATATAATATATATATATATATATATAAAGTAATTTAATAAAAAAATAAAATTAATTTGTTTTTGTGAATTCGTTCTCAAAAAAATAAGTAAATATTAATTAAAGCGATGAAAAGGCTTAATAATTAAGTACTTCATGATTTATTAAATGAAAACAGATTTGTAAATAATTATAAAATAAATTATTAATTATTTTTATAAAGAAGAAAAATTAACTTACAACTAAATTGATAATACATAAATAGATAAATATAAATAAATAAAGTTTTTAATTGTTTTCGGGCATATGGAATAAATACACTTACTAGTAGGAAAATAGAAATGGGCATACTGTGGGCCCCTCTTTCCCTATCCCTTCTTTGTGCCAATATTTACATAGAAATTCCTGTCTCGAACATGTCTGTTTACCTCTCTTGCCACACCAAATTGGAGGATAGACAATTGCCCAATTGTATATTCATAGAGATGGTCAATTAAGAGGTGCTGTTTCACACTAACCTCATGATTATTATTTTATTATTATTATTATTATTATTATTATTATTATTAGTAAGCTTATTATCTCATTATTATTATTATTATTATTATTATTATTATTATTATTATTATTATTATTATTATTATTATTATTATTATTATTATTATTATTATTATTATTATTATTATTATTAGTAGTAGTAGTAGTAAGTCAGCCAGTCCCGCACCCACTTTTTTCTATATAAATGAATAGAGATATATTAGGCTTAGGGGAGGATTAGCCCGAAGGTCTGTCAATCCGACAAAACAGACAAACCGAAGGTTGTCTGTGTTTGTCTGTGTTTGTCTATGTTTGTTGTTGTGTCTGGTTTTTTGTATTATTTATTATTATTTATTATTATTATTATTACTTCGAAAAAATATGATCACGAAGTGCATCATTAATTTCGAGCGTTGTTGGGCCTCAACTCCGACTCAGCATTCCGACTCCGACTCCGACTCCGACTCCGACTCCGACTCCGGCTCCGGCTCCGGCTCCGCCGCGGCGGCGGTTCTGTTTGGTTCAGACATCGGTTAGTGTTGAAATCTGTCTGTATTATTATTATTGTATTATTATTATTATATTATATATATTATTTATTATTATTATTATATTATTTCTTGTTAATTTTTTTTCCCCACCGAGGTTGCTTCTTCGCATCCAGTTCTTAAGTCCAATATATATCTACATGGGTTAGGGTTATCGTATCTGGGTAAAAATTTGGAGGGGGTTAGATGGGGAGGTACCTTAGTCATATACAAAGTTTACGTCCCCTGGGTCCCCCGAAGGGGGGACCCCACCCCCACTTTAAAATCAAAGTGTTCGTAATTGGCTGAAATTTGGTGAGAGGATTCGGAGTTGAGTTTCTAGAAAGATTTGGGTATTTGAATCTGAGGAGTTGGATCCGGCAACAAAAACACGAGGTTGCTGGAGCCACTCCGTTTCCAGGTTAATAAACATTCGTTATAACAACAAGTTGGTTGTCCTTATATGGTGTGATCGAAGGGTCGTAGAGTTCGAATATGATGTTTATAAGACCGTATAGTGTCTAGGATCCCCCAAAAGGGATCCCACCCCAAACATTAAATATTGATGTAGGAAAAGCTGAAACTTGATTACAACCTTTTAGAGTTGTATCTTAGTTGTTATACGGTAAAATGATCGATTTTACCAAATTTGTGGGACAAGCCCCAAATCTGAAATATTGACCTAGAGTGATGAAAACTCGGTATACAACTCTTCTAGGCAGTATCTTAGATGACCCCGGTGCTAAAATGACTGTGGTGCACCAGACGATGGTACTCACCCCAAAATCTGAAATATTGACATAGAACAACGAAACTTGATATACAGCCTTTTTAAAGGTTGTATCTTAGATGTATAGAGGGATAAACAAATGAACCGATTTGACAAAAATCGGGACCGCGCCCCCCCAAAATCGAAATATTGACCTAAACGATGAAACTCGGGTATACACCTCACCTTTTTAACATAGTCTAAAGCATTAAATCAGTAAAATCAACCACCATTCACCCACCCTCCTGACCAGTTGTGATCTTATTGATCTATATCTATTGACTATTTGATGCTATTGATCTATGATTAAAGGTCAAATTTTTTACTAAAATTGTCATGTACATACCCTAAAATCAGTAAATCAGTAAATCAAGCCACCCAAACCTATCCTCCTGTCCCAATCATGGATTCTATTGATCTTTGATCTTTCATCTATTGATCTATTATCTAATTGATATTAAGCAAATTTTACTTAAAATTGTCTCATGTCTTACATACCCTAAATCAGTAAATCAGTAAATCAAACCACACCCAACCTACCCTCCTGTCCAATCATGATCTATTGATCTATTGATCTATTGATTAAGGTCAAATTTTTTACTAAAATTGTCATGTTTTACATACCCTAAATCAGTAAATCAGTAAATCAAACCACCATCCACCCACCCTCCTGTCCAATCATGATCTATTGATCTATTTTGTAATCTATGATCATTGATCTATTGATCATTGATTCTCAAGTCAAATTTTATACTAAAATTGTCAGTGTTTTACATACCCTAAATCAGAAATCAGTAAAACAAACTACCATCCCTTCACCCTTCCTGGTTCAATCCTGATCTGTTGATCTATCTATCTATTGACTTCAATTCACATTTTAAGTATCATTCTGTTGTAAGATAAACGATAACATAAAATCAAGTTCTTAATACAAAGGATCAACAATAAATGTTGACCGTAACAAAAGTTTCATATAATAAAGCTACTTAGCACATTCTGAACTATGAAATATAATACCACAACGACAAACCCTGTCATGCCCTAACAAAGTTCCACACTTAACAAACAGCTAAAAGTAACTGAACAATAGCATACAAAGGACGTAAAAGCCTATTCACACTTTTCAAGCATATCTCTAACATAAACAATGTGAATTTATATAACATTGCGGTAATATTTAACATTAAAATTTATCACAAACATGCTGTTAATTATTATACTGAATCAACGATGAGTTTATACTCTAAACGTAATAAGGTTTCCCACAATCAATTAAAGCTAACATGAAAACACCAGTTAATCCAGCTCCAAAATAACTAAACACACACCTCTAGACCCAATCAACTACTCTCTTATTCGAAACCCACTATTCAAAGGCTTACGCCGACAACCAGCCCACGACAGGATCGAAAAGATACATACGTAACATGAACCTAAGAAAATAATGTACAAAGGGACAAACCTAACACAAAACTTACACGACGAATAAACTTTAACCATTAAGAAATAGTTCCAAAGCTAACACCCGTAAAGTAAACTAACACAGCGATGCGAAAACGTAACCTATTCTTACTTTCCAAGGATATCTCAACCATAATTAACGTTAATCTCGTACACTGCACACAGTAACATGTTAGCAAAAAATATCACAACAATCGTTAATTATCCATACTGATCAACGAATATACTCTAACGTAAAAAAGTTTTCACATCAATATAAAGCTACATGATGATGTTAACATGAACTAAGAAAAATAATGTGCAAACTTTAACCAAAAATTTTAACATAACCGTACCTAACCCCATCAAAATACCTAATGGGTAAAGACAAACAACGTAAGTTTTTATCCTCTTTAAAGCTAAACTATGAACATAAACATACTTAACACACAACAACCAGTCAATAAAGCGAACTTAAGTGGGAAGGTAAAACAAGTTTTTCATTTTATAACATATAATTTCATTGAAAACAGCGTTATATAAATACATAAAAACATATAAAATACATAAAAAAAACATGTTTATTTTAAATATATTAATCAATCTAAATCAGAGAACATAGGATTCAAGTTGGGTAAGTTCTATATATCTCTTTAAAGATTCAAACCCTTTGAAAGGATGTAACTATAAATGCCTTCAGCAGCACTAAACCCTTTTTCAGCATATTTTGATTCAGCAGCACTCATTCTCTCAAACAAAAGAGAAGTAAATTCATCCAAGCTGATAGTTATTAAAGCATTCCTGTATACAGTATAATATACGGGGGGAAACCACATGTTTTGGGAAATATCATAGATTACACATGCTGCTATAAGTATTAAGATCCTCGTATGTCAACATCGTTAAGATTGCGATGTTAATTCGTTTTTATTTTAAGCAATGCTGTAATATATTCAGATGTTCGAACTGTGAAACCTATACGTCGTATGTCTGAAGGTTCACACAATCCGATGGTTTCATAGTTGGCGTACATCAAGCGTTTTAAGATTCGTCACCACGACCGCAGAACCACAACGTCTATTCTATTAGAAACCATCTCACGTTATCTTCCAGTAGATATTTCACTGCGTAGTCGATATACCAGATGGACACACATCATCTCTATCCACTCCTGCTTGCAAATATTCGATAATCTGGATGGAACTCTTCAACACAAATGAATAAAGGTCTATTATTTAACCTCTGGATGGAAAACAAGCAATGTATCGGTATCCATCCGGTGACGATTAAATATAAATGACACGTCGTTCGGGAATAAACGAAGTCCTCGTGAAAAATACTGCAAACAACAGGTTTAGAGATGCCGAGGAGATGCCATCGTACCAGACAACAGCGAAAAATGGCGCCTATCGGCCCAACCCACGTTGGTGATCCTACGTGACGGCAATTCCTGTATGCCGTAAAACAACCTTAAATGATAATGATGATTCCTTTCTTTCAACAATCATGAAAAGTAACAAGAATACGACGTACGAACGAACCATATCAGTTCAAAAAAGGGTATATATTCTCTTTAGACAACAACCAACAAACAACCACAACAATCAACAACAACGAACAACAACTAAACTGTAATCAAGTCAAACACAACATACAAACAACAACAACCAACAATAATAAGCTACAAATAATAAGTTTCTTTATATTACTTAATCAAACAATATGTGCTAACAACAGTATGTTTGTCACATTAATAAAGCCTAACATAGCTGACCAGAACAAGAATATATTGTACAATGGCAAAACGCCCTTGAACACCTTAGCACGAATACAACTATTAACATTACAACTCCCGGCGCCTTACAACAGTAAACTACATAACACTGCATACAAAAGCTAACCTATCTATATCCGCCTATAACCACTCTTGTTCAACCATAACGCATTAACTAACGATTTAATCCGCTAAATGTGTAATTTTATCCATATTCGATCCTTACACCATCGTAATTAAATCAAAAATTAGGTGTAGCGAGTTTTGAGCACATTGCTCGACTTATAACCATGGTTCTATATTCAGGCTATTCGTTCCAAGGGATGTAATGTTACGCCATGGCTAATCGCCCTGAGTAATAAATCCCAACCATCCTCTTCCTTTAACATGACTTGTTAATCACGGAATCTAAGAAGTTTACCTATCATGACCATCAAAACGTTAACCTTCGTCTGTAGACTTTTCATAACTGATTCGCGCGTAAGGGCCTGTGGCGAATAAGTTATATGCTTTTAGCGAGCTAACATTAACAAAGTTTTTTAACTTATGAGAACAGCTTGTACCATAACTATACCAGACGCCTACCCAGGAATCACCCTTCTAAACATTACAAGTCTTTTCTTCCTTCTTTATAATTCTATGTTCGGTAAATCCGATTTCTTACAGGTAACAATTATACGCAAATCTTGTGAAGAGAAAACTAATACCTATCCTATTTTGAAATAAGATCCCAAGTTAGTTGCCAAACTCACAGCTTGAAAGCTCGAGACATCCTCCTTGAAAAATAACTTGTCACCACGTCTATATCACTACCTCTATATTTGAGCGTCCTTGAGTACACACGCAACATTGACCTTTCGGTAGTAAATTTGCGCACAGGGTTAAATGCACGTAAAAGGCAACTACCACCACGCATATCCTGCCTATGTCACCTATCCTATCTCTACACACCCCCGTTCTCCTATCAGCTGAGACTGTTCTTTTATTTACGACCGCCATTTGCAGTTCTCCACGCCTGTGTGCGCGAGCCTTTATGTCTCTTGTATCTGGATGAAGCGCTCTCCTACATTAGCGTTCATCTTCTCCTTGCCTGTAGCTTGAGGAGCAACATATCTACGTGCCGTTTCTTAGCCATAGGTTGGAACGTAACACTCTCGGCACATACGTCAACCCACACGGCAAAGTGTGTTTTTTAGTAAGGATATATATTGTCCCTTCTCTTACCGTTCTTAGGTACACATATGTTCATCGCGTGATGGACATATCTCTCCTCTATGCAGAAGCGCCGTGGAGGCCATTCGCACAATTCTCCTAGGCCACCTTGTCTTACTCAGAAGCAGCTATCCTCAAAAGTGGAGTACGCTTCGCATGACCTCATTAAACTATATCTCATCATCCAGTATAACTTTCTGACAATATCAGGGGCGACTCGCGCTGAAATATTCTTCGTACCCACTCACTCGCGTATCTCAGCCGCCCACAAGCACCTACTGGCAAGTTCATGCCAAAATCAATCCTGGTCTGCTATTTGAATAGCTACGGATACACTGACTTATTGTGGAAGTGCTCTTCAAGTCCAAAGACAGCACTCACTCGCTTCTCCACGAGCGTCTATAGGTCCACCCTTCAGACTTATAAGGCTAAACATCCATTCTGCCGACCAGAGTTACCATTGGATAGATGTCCGTCCAGCATTTTGCAATAAATCGGATTACGGACATCGGGCTGTACTCTATGCAAAACAAAGTGCAAAGCACCTTAATCGGTGTGTGTCTCCTCTCGCCTTTTTCTCATCGCAAAAGTAGGTGCAGGCACAAACCTCCTAGCTGAGGAACACATTCGGTCTACGCAGTCCTATATTGGCTGAGGAGAGCTATAACTTAGCGAACTTTGCATCTCTGCACGCTTTCGTCATTTCCCCTACTATATCTGGAGGGTCGTGAGTTCCACATCCTCACTGATCACAAGCCCATCACGTTTGCGATGGTCTCCAGGACAAGACAAGAAACGAACGGCACTCTTCCTTCGAGAAGCTCGTCACCCTGAGTATGTCTCACAGTTCACCACTGATGTCAGACATATTTCATGTGTCGACAACTTCACTGCTGACTCTCTCTCCCGCATTGAAATCGAAACGTGATTTCCCAGCCTTGGTTCTTCTAACATCCCATAACTCATTATCGTTCTTTCGTTCATGGTCTAGAGCTTTTACTAAACAACCGAAGAACGCTAATATTCTTAGCCAAAAACACCTCGACTTTCATCTCTTACCAATTATATCAGTTTTAATTTCATTTCCTGTCATAGCTGAACTAATAATAATAAGCGATAGCAAACGTACCTAACTTACGAATATAAACAAGGTTTCTCATTAACAAGGAGTAGTCTAAAGCAACACACCAGCCTCCCGATCGAGAAAACCCAAAGTGGGGATGCCTACGCCATTGAAAGGGCTGTGTGAATCTGAGATGGGCGGGGATCACCCCGAAAGGGTGTAAGCGCGTTGTGGTCAAGCCCGGAAGGGCTGAGGCCTTACCCCTCCTTCCGAGGGGTAATGCCCGCTTACACCGCTTCGGGGTGATCGAGCATTAACTAATTTTATTATATACTTATTATGTTATTGTTATTATTATTATTATTATTATTATTATATTATATTATTATTATCTATATTATTATATATATTATTATTTATTTATTTATTTATTATTAATTATATTATTATTATATTATATTATTATATATCTATATTTTACTTATTATTTTTTATTATTTTCCATTATTTGTTATTATGTATTATATATCATTATTTAATATTATTATTATTATTAGATTATTATTATTATTATTCCTTTATTATTACTATTTTATATTATTATTCATTATATTATTATTATAATATTATTATTATTATCTATATATAACGTTATGGCCTCGGTCATTTTTTAGCCAATCTTCTTCGTAGATAAAGAAGCCACAGAGAAGAAGAGAGAGAGAGAGAGAGAGAGAGAGAGAGAGAGAGGAGAGACGATGAGAGAGAGAGAGAGAGAAGAGAGAGAGAGAGAGAGAGAGAGAGAGAGAGAGAGAGAGAGAGATATTACAGTTTGACAATAAGGGATCTTAGCCCTAGCGGCCTTCAATTTCTCTTAGATCTCTAACAAAGTTGTTGATGACGTTGGGCAAAAGGGTTGCAATGTATAACCATTGTGGCTAAAATTATGAGAGCTTCTTGTAAAGTATACGGCAAATCATAATGATAAATAATGAAAAATATTATAAGCTCACCCTAAAGAAATGAAATTTTGAGATCACAAACTGAGTATATCAACGATTCTAATAAACAAAATATTATTACATCCCATTTATATATACATAATTACCGACAGTTACTTTACGACCAAAAAACAATGCAAAGGGACAAACGATTGTTAAGATTATTGTGAGAGAGAGTCCAGTCAGTGGGTGTCTGAAGGCCTTATCTATACCGGTTCTTCATTTGAGTGAAGTAATGTAATGATACTATGAATTGGACAAAATAAATTGAAAGGATGTTCTTAAAATGAAGGAAAATTGAGAGTGATATGATAATTATAATAAAAACACCACATATAAAACAAACATTGAAAATGATTTTCGGACACTGTACACTTACACGTTAAGAGAGGTAATTAATTATAAAATGACACACTACTTGTTTACTCGACTCTCCAACGAGAACGAAACGACTTTATTAGCCTGTAAAACTGGCACAGTGTGTAAGTCCTGATTTCGGGCCTTATCTATCTATCTATCTCATCGTATAAGTCCTGATTTCGGTCCTTATCTATCTATCTATCTATCTATCTATCTATCTATCTATCTATCTATCTATCTATCTATCTATCTATCTATCTATCTATCTATCTATCTATCTATCTTATCTGATCCTATCTATCTTTATCTATCTATCTATGCTTATCTATGTATCTATCTATCTATCAATCTTCTATCTATCTATCTATCTATCTAACTCTATCCTACTCTATCATCATCTAGTTCAAATTAAATCTTCTTATCTATCTATCTATCTATCTATCTATCTATCTATCTAGCCATCTATCTCATCTATCGTATCTAAAAATCTATCTATCTGATCTATCTATCTACTATCTATCTATCTATCTATCTATCTATCTATCTATCTATCTATCTATCTATAAAACGCAAATAAAACCCCACGTATTTCTACTCTGGTCTATTACTCATCTCACAATCTCTACACTTTTGATTCCTGATTATTATTATCTTTTTTTCTTTAATAATAATAATAATAATAATAATAATAATAATAATAATAATAAAATCAATTAATAATTAATAATAATAAATCAAAAGTAATAATAATGAATAATAATAATAATAATAATAATAATAAATAATAATTAATAATAATAATAATCAATAATAATAAAATAATAATAATTTCATATCAAGTACTACTAAAGCTACTTTAGATTCTTGCTATTGTTAGTATTCGCAGTATGAAGGATATACCGCTCAGCGAATACAAGTAAAGATAAAAATCTTCCTTCCACTCTTTCCAGCCCAATAGTACGTGAGTGTGTAACAAAAAATAACAAATTGATGTCATCTGCTTATCTCATGATCTAAGCACACATGCGATTGACTTCATTCATTTTTGGATAATGTTTCGTCAGTTTACAAGGAAAAATCAACGTCAAAGACACTTTCTTCTTCGTATAAGGGACCAGCAATAAATATGTTCTTCTAGTTTTACATATAGCTTCTTATACACGCGTATTGACCACATTTTTACGTTCAATTTCGATTTCCCCCCATCTCTCTCTCTCTCTCTCTCTCTCTTCTCTCTCTCTCTCTCTTCTCTCTCTCTCTCTCTCTTCTCTCTCTCTCTCTCTTCTCTCTCTCTCTCTCTCTCTCTCGTCTCTCTCTCTTCTTTTCGTTCTGAAAGTTCTGCTGCATATATCTGATTTTAGTTATTCTTCACCACCTCTTTAATACCATTTTTGAATACTGCCATTAGATTCATTTATTTCCTCTCTATACCCATGGCCTCTTGTGCATTTTCCCTTTTATGTATTCCCCTGCATAACGAAAAACTTACTGGCTTGTCTCCTGCCAAAAAAAATAACCTTTTTCCCTCTTCAAGTTCTGAAGTATACTTTACATTATTTCCCCGCTTGTCTCCTCTCCAGAAAATATTGTATCTATCGATAAATTATCAAAGTTTTAGCAGACAAGTGTTCTTCCCCGCTATGGGATTTGCCAAACCTCCTGTTCTTTACGCCTACCTGTGCAATCACGTCTTCCGTTAAATTATGTTCTTTCCCTCAATCTATCACTCGCTTTTCCCTACAAGACACATATTAGGCATAGTGCAGGGCGACCTTCACTTCAAAACTGGTTAATAAGCTGCGCTGCTGGATTTTGCTCGTGAGCCTAGTATTGTAGAACTCTGCTGCTCATTCTGAAATGTCGAATAAACGATAGCAATCTTGGTGTCTATATAATTTACTGAAACTATAAACCGCAACCATTATAAACCTGGCCGCCCACCTATATTAGCTGTTATCTTTCACTTTCAGCTATGCCTCTCTCTCTATGTTCTTGCGTCTAAGTTTGTATCCAACTCGTAACACCACAAATTCCCAGTAAGGAAAAAAGCACTTTTCTGGTACTCCTTTTTTAGAGTGCTCGCTTTAATCGTTGTTCACCACAACAATCGAACATCGTTTGGGAGCCTCTGTTTCCATCACCCTCCCGCGCGTAATGAAATACATCTTTACGTGCATAGATCGGTTCACACGATTTGGACGAGGGCTATCCCCGTTCTACTCGGTGTCGCCAACGCGGAACTTTGCGAATAGCTAAAGCGTTTCATCTTTTCTAAGACAGCCTATTTGTGGATTTTCTGCGTTCTTCTCTCTGGTACGATTTTATTTAAACATCAAAAAAAAATGATTATTGTTGAAAACCAAATCTAAACATAATCTAACAGACTACTTACGTAATTGTTATAAATATATACTAAATCAAGTTGCTCAGTAAATCACAATTAATTACTATCGTCGTACCGTTATTATCTTTTCAGCTCCACTAACGAGACCATATGATAGACCTATTGAATCACCTCACCATCCAACCAAATTCTTATTAGAATGAGAATTTGAATTGAAATCTCTTGGTTCCACGAGAAGAAAATTCAACGAACTTTGCTAATTTTAAAACCCAAAAATAATCGGAACCAGGAGTCAAATTGTTTGGAATAAAACAGATTTTCCAAACCAATACGTTCAAGCATAAATGGAGCATATCTACATAATCTATGCTCAAGCCCTCAATTCCCGTAAAAAAATTTAGGATAAATAATAATAATAATAACAGAGAGTACGACCTCTCCCTTTTCGTAAATGCATAATCTATTGGTGCAATTCTCGCAGCTGTAATTTAAAAGAAGGTATTTAATCACATTGCAAATGTATCGTGCATGTATATAATACTGAATAATTATAATGTAGATT
>JABUQX010085215.1:0-27500 GCA_015478945.1 Trachelipus rathkii
TCCTTCCATAAGCCTCTCCTAAAACTCCCTCTTACACACCAGGCTTGTTTCTCCTCCAATCTTTTCCACCTTTTATCACCTCCACTCTCTTCCTTTCTCCCCTTTCCCCTTAAATTCGTCAAACCTCTTCCTCCACCCTTCAACCTTCTGCAAACCACCATATGTGATCCGATATCCCCCTTCCCCTTAACCGCCCCTCTAAATACCAATTTCTACATCTATAATCGATCGCTCTATCCTGTCCCAGTTTTACAACATCACATAATCCAGTACCGCCCCTCCCCCCTTCGTCTTATCTCTCACTCTTCATGTATACTTCATTGAATTATGCCACTTTTTTTTTTTAAGCCGAAGTATTCCCGCTACTATTCAGTTCTTTTCGTTTCAACACACAACCGTGTCTCTCTAAAGAGATTTCCATTAAACATTACCTCTCCCTACCCCCAAATTGGTGCACTATCTATTGTTCCCACCCCTTCACCTACCCGATCCTTGCAAATATTAAATTCTGCTCATAATAGGACAAATCTTATCGTTTACCCCCAAAAAACTTTCCGCAGCAACTCGTTCAACTCATTCCAACAAATCCTTCTCTCTCCTCCTCCCTCGCTTCGTAAAATTATTAATATATATATATTAAGTAGATTATATATATATTATATATATAATATACAATATATATATATGACTACTTATATATATATATACTTACATACATATGATATATATAGTATATATATACTATATATATATATATATATATATATATATATATATAGATATTAAAGTTGATACTATCATATCTGACTTATATATATACGTTATTATAACGTCCTTATTATATATATATATATATACTTATTATCACTATATATATATATATATATATATATAACCTATAATATATATAAGATTTAATATCATATTATTAATACCATAATATATATATATTACTATATAATATATATATATGTAATTGTATATTATTTTTAAAATTTTTAACACCTTATATGATACTATATATATATAATTATAATATAATATATATATATATATATAGATATATTATTATATATATATATAGATATATACTATATATAATATACTATATGTTATATATCATATATATATAATATAATATACGATGTATATATTATATATATAATAGAGTATATTATTATATAGATATATATATCTTAATCAATAATAATGCATTTATAATTTTATTATGTGTATAAAGTCCCCTATAGCTCAGTGTCTAGAGCAGCCTGACGAGCAAAGCGAGTAAACCGGTTTGCCAAGTTTACGCGCCACTGGTTCGGGGCGAGAATGTGAAGCCATGTCTCTCCTTGGGGCTTGGCTTCGTCTAGGTGTCGGACGTTAACTTGAAGTTCACACCCTCCGTTGATTAGGCTCTGCCCGTGGGGTGTAGTATCTAAAATATTATATATATTTATTATATATATATATATATATACTATATATAATATATATATATACTATTATATATATATATCATGATATAATATACTATTATATAACTATATAATATATATATATATAATATACTATATATATATTATATATATATATATATATTATTAGAACATTTCTAAATGTAGTTCACGATTGAAAAATGATATTCCAAATAAGGAACGGAAAAATAAGATCTTTATCGATCAAAACAATGATTAAATTAAATTAAAATCAAATCGTCAGCTTTAAAAAAAAAAAGATTAAAATACACAGCATTATATAATAATTATTAAAACCAAAACAAAAGGAAGAAAACCCCCTTCTCAAAAATTAAATTCTACTTACCTAAATATTTCTCTCAGAAAATATTAAAAATTAATTATAATTTTATATTCTGCTATTTTTATTACAATAATACTTTATTTAATTTACTTACTTTAACAATGCGTGTTTTAATTATTAAAATAATTTTTTAATTTTTGCGCATTATATAATATTATTATTCGATTATTTATATTCATTATTATTATTATTATATTATTATTATATACTTGTACTTATTATATTATTATTATTATTTCATTCGTTTTTATCTATTTTTAATTTATTTTATTGATCAAGCTTAACGATTATTATATTTTCTATTATCATTTTCACACTTAATTTTCTCTAATAAGTTTATTCATAATTACTAGTGTAGGATATTCTGGTATTTACTAATTGGGCTCCAAAGAACCGGTTAAAGATCTTGTGATTTTATTTTGTTACAAATACTTGGTTTTTCCCTTTCAGAATATTAAGAAAAATGAATTTAAAATAATAATTTACATATATAATTAAATAATAAATTTAATCATCAAATTCATAATTGAATTAATTAGATAAAGTATAATAAAGATGAAACTAATAATATATCATCATAATAATTAATAATAATATAATAATAATAATAATAATAGATAAAATAAAAAATAATTCAATATAAATAAATGAACATAATTGTTATAACTGAGACACAAAATACTCATCTAAGTTTTTAATAAAACTTACAAAATAAAAATTTCAGAGATTACCAATACTTATATATTTTATAGCTATATATGTGATAATTATTTATTTTCTCTTTATTTTTCTAAATAAATTTAATTTCATGTTTATTAATTAATTTTGTAAGGTAAGTTTATTAATTTTTTATTGTTTTTTTTTTTAATTTCTTTGATAATATAATTCAATACTCTGAATGAACATTTATTGGAATATGAATTTATGACATCTTTATTCCAATCTACTGGAGGCACGAGAGAGAGAGACAGAGACGAGAGAGATAAGAGGACGAATATTGGGGGAGAGTAAATCTAATGAGAGAGAGAGAAAAGGAGAAGGAGAGGACGAAATACGAGAACGAGAGAGAGAGAGGAAGACGAGAGGAAGAAGAGAAGGAGAAAGAGAGAGAGAGAGTACATGGACAGAGAGAGAGAGAGAGAAGAGAGAGAGAGAGAGAGAGAGAGGGACTGAAATTTAATTTCCTCTCATAATGTCTTTTCCATTTTATGTTACTGATTTAAAGAGTGACATTGAAAAAGGAAAAAAAATTTAATAGATCAATAAATAAATGTCAAAGGCAGGAACAAGAAAAAGAGAATGAACAAGAACAAATAAAAAAGGCAAAATGGAGCAAGAACAAGACGAAACAAGGGATACGAAACAAAAATATAGAATAAAAAATAAGAATCAATAATCATCTTTGATGAGCAAGAGCAAGAGCAAGAGCAAGAGCAAGAGCAAGAGCATGAGTAAGAGCAGGAGCAGAACCTTTACGAACAAAATTTGAATAAAATCTGAAGAATAAGCAAGGAACAACAAGAACATGGGCAAATTTCGGGGCAAGGGCCAGGGCAATGGCAACGGGCAAGGGCAAGGGCAAGGGCAAGGGCAAGCAAGGGCAAGGCAAGGCAAGGGCAACAAGAGTAAAGGGCATCAGACAGAACTACAACAAAGAGCAAGAGTAAGAAAAATGCATTGAGACAAGAGCTTGGAAGAGCCAACAGGCAACGGAAACGGCAAATGCAAGGGCAAGCCAAAAAAGGGAAAGGCAATATATAGTTATATAGATATATATATATAGTATATAATATATATATATATTATATTATATATAATATTATATATAATATGATATATTATATATATATATATATAGATATAATATAGTATTTATATATATATGATATACGTATATATATAATATATATATATTATATTGAAATATATAAACTATATATATTGATATATTTATACTATATATTATATATATATAATATATATAGATATAAATATTATAATATATATATATATATATATATATATATATAATTTAGTTATATTTTAGTATATATATTATATATGTATATAAAGAAAATTGCCGTCAAAACATGATTTTAAACGTGTTCAAGAGCAAAAGTTAAAAAACGAGAGAGAAAAATGAGAGTTGAAAAATAAAGATTGAAACGAACAATTGAATAATAAGTCAGATTAATAATAATAATAATAATAATAATAATAATAATAATAATTAATAATAATACATAATAATAATAATAATCAATAATAATTAATAATCATAATAATAATTTATAATAATAAATAATAATCAATATAATAAAGATCGAAACGAACAATAATAATGATAATAATAATAATAATAATAATAATAATAATAATAATAATAATAATAATAATAATAATAATAATAATAATAATAATAATAATAATAATAATAATAATAATAATAAAATAATAATAATAATAAGTTAAATAAAAATTTAAGAAGAAGAGGAAGCAAAAATATTTTCATAATTATAGACTGAGGCAATAAAACTAAAATGGAACTTAACTGAAAGCGAATGATTGTAATATACTAAATAATATTTAAGTTATTTACCTTAAATAATCTCCATATTTGTAAATGATTTAAAAGGTACGAAAACTTCAAAGGAAATTTTGAAAGGAAAGTCAAGTAAAGGATTAATGTACTTTAATGTATTAAATTTTGGAATCTCTTGAATAGGAATCTGTTTTCTTTCTTTCAAAATGGCGAACAATTTGACTTAGTTTCAAGCAAAACCGTGAGAGGAATTTTAAAGGAGTGAAAGAAAAATTTCACTGAGAAAATAATTGTAAGAGAGAGAGGAGAGGAGATTTGAAGAAGAGAGAAGCTAGAGAGAGAGAGAGAGAGAGAGAGAGAGAGAGAGACGAGAGAGATTGACGAGAGAGTTCATCGGATAGAGAGGAGAGAGACTAATTTACTTCATTTTCCTCTTCTTTTGAGCTTCACTTCTCTTGATTTAAAAAGTAATTCAAGTCTTAAATTTACAAATGGATTATTTAACTTTTGATATATATATATATATATATATATATTATATATATATATTATTATATATTTTATATTAGGATATATTGGATATGAAATATATATTTATATATATATATAATATATTATATATATATAATAATATATATATATATTAATAGGCTATATAGTATATATATAGATATATATAAATTATATATTAGTATTTATTATTATATAAATATATATATATATTATATATATATATTATATATATATATAGTATATTATATAATATAGATATATATATATATTATTATATATATTATATGATATATATTTATATACTATATATTAGTATCTATATAAATATATATATGATATATATATGTATATATGCTATATATATATAATAAGATATATATATATATAATATTATTATATATATACTATATATAATATATATATATGATATATATATATATATATATATAAGAAAAAAGAAAAGTCCACACTTTCCAAAGTGGAGCAAGAAAACTTCAGGAAAACATGGGACTGAAAAATTAGAAAAAATTAATGGGTCGGATCTTGAAGATCTTGAAGTTTCAGACAGTAGTAATAGAATTCAGATGACTCAGAAATGTCAGATTCAGAGTTTGTTTTGATGATGGTTTGGATGAAAATCTTATGGAAGGTGAGGAAGATAAGGCAAGACTGGAACAGATGACGGAAAAAGAAAGAGAACAACAGCTTTTCAATAGAATTGAGAAAAGAGAAGTTTTAAATGCAAGATTTAAAACTGAAAAGAAATTAAAGCTTGCTAAAAACCAACAACAGAAGAAGAAGAAAACAATTAAAGAAATTGAAAAATCTAAAAAAAAAAAAAAAAATATCCACCAGTTTTACCAGAACCGTAAGAAAATTTTAAAGAACAAGAACATAAAATGGGAAGAAATGATAAGTTTGCTGTTTTAAAAGCTAAAAGAAAAGACAGACTCTTGAAAGTTGAGGAAAGAGAGAAAAGAAACAAAAAAGAGTTAAAAGAGAAAAAACGAAAAGAAAAGATTGCAAAAGAAAAAAATAACCTCAGGATCAGAGAAGAAGGCAAAACAAAGCAAACAAAGGGTAAAACCATCAGAAGTCTTCAGTTCTGATGAAAGTGATGGGAATAGCTTATCAGCTAAAATCTTAGGAAAGTAACCAAGAAAGGACTGGCATTCATCGTGTCTCGCATTCTAGTTTCTTCAATTCTTCTCAACATAATCTGAGTTCTTCTTCATCATCAGACAGTGATAGTGATTCTGATAAACCTAAAGGAAATTTACCATCAAGAGAAGCAGAACAGTTCATCTCTTCTAAAGAGGAACTTGAAAAAATTCGCGTTCATCGCTGTATTTTAAAGAGGGATTTCTTGACATTTTCAGTGTTTACGAAAGGCCTGTCTAGTTGAATTTTAGGGACGAATTTGAAATTGGTAAAATAATCAGGGAAGAATTCGTTTTACATTTTACAAGGGATTGCTGAAATCATAGCATCGATATGTAGAACGAAAAATTTACAGTTTTAGAGAACCAAGCAACAAATAAAAAGTGTGGGATTAAAGTTAAGTCGGTGATTAGTCTGCTGCTAAAAGGATTAATGAATGTTTTCAGGCACATTCATCAAAGCGGAAGGAGAAAGATTTTCTTTTAGTTGCGATAATAATAATGATAACGATGACGATGATAATAATATATACAATAAATGTATGTCTAGTTGAGAAAGAATGATGGTAATACTGTTAATAATTAAGTGTTAATATTAATGTTATTGATAATATTTGTGAATCGTAATATATAATAATAATTAATGTTCAAAATTACATCGTTGTCATGACATGCTAGTTTGTCACATATTTCTAATGAAAATGACGGTTATGTTTTAATGTTAGTTGATGAATAATTGAACAGTAGTGATGTGTTATATATCATCTATATATAATGATAATATATGAGTATATATATATATATAAATATATATATAATATATATTATATAGTATATAATATTAATATATATAGTATAGTTTAATATTATATAGATATACTAATATTAATATATATAGATAGTATATATATATGCTTATATATATTTAATTTTATATATATATATATATATATTATATATATATACCTACCTACTATATATACTATATATACTGATATATATCGTATTTTTTTGTAAATTTCTATGCTTAATTACTGTATATAATATATATTAGGGCTCTGCCTTAAGCATGGTGCGAGTGCTTCTATCTTCGTCAAAAATAATATAGTATATATATACTATATAGTAATATTAATATAATTCATACTATAATATATATGATATATCTAGTATATATATATATAAATATATATATATATATAATATATAGTAATATATAGTATAATTTATATATATATATATACATTATTATATAGAATAGGCTATGAGTATAATACTTAAATAATATATATATATATATATATAGTATATAATATATAGATTATATATATATATAAATATATCATATATATAATGACTACAATATATATATATATTATATATATATATATAGTATATATATATATATATAGTAACAAATAATATGTAAGGTATTAAGCTACATATATAATAACCTCACTATATATATATCTAACTAATATATTTAGCGAGTGTATCTACATTTAGGTATGGTACTGTAGCGTTATACTATGTTTTTATGTATTTCTCACTATTTACTTATGTAAAAGCGCCCGCATAGCCTGTGCAAGAGCACTCCCGACACTGATCAGGTGGAGAATGTGGGCTGTTCTCTCCTTGGCTCTGTTCGTACCTTCTCTGATGCTTATTCCAGCTGACACCCTCTTCTTATTATGGGCTCTGTCCTCGTGAGGGCGCCGGTGTTTATCCTGTACATCCATATACTATACTAGTATATATATATATATAAGAGCTAGATTATGTATAAATTATATTACCTACTATAATATAATCATACGTAATATAATGATATATAGTATATCTTACTACTAATGCTGTATAGTACTATATTACTTATAGTATATACCGTATGTAATATAATTTACTATATATACCTATATCTATATATATTAGTGTATAGACTTAACTATCCGCCATCCGCATCCGCAATCCGCAATCCGCGGAACATCCGCACCTAAATTGACATCTGCATCCGCATCCCATCCGAATCCGCATCCTCACTTAACGGCACCATCCGCATCCGCATCCTCTCTGAAAAATGAGGATGCTGAGGATGTTTCTTTAGCATGGGATTAAATGACCAAATCTAAATTAACATATTACTTGCGCATACATTATCAGGGAGTTGTATGGAATTACATTTGTGTAATTTTCAACTTTTCGATTTCCTTATTGGTATATACTATATTATATATAATATATGATATAATATATATATATATATATATATACGTATATATATATATAGTATAATAGTATCACTATCCATATAGTTATGATAAATTATATATTAATATCGACTATACTATGTGTTGCGTAGGCAGTGGCGGTGCCAGAGGTAGGTGGGGCACTTGCCCCCCCCTAAATCTGGGCGAAATAAAAAACTGAACCTTAGATGTTTGCCAGACGACGTTCTTAAGGGTTTATGTAGAAGAAACTGAAAAAAAATATACATCACTCGATAGAACTAAGGTAGTAATTCGCTAATTACGAACGCGTATTTATGATATAAACATTACAATTTTTTGCCACATTTCTAAATCTGTGTTTAGTTCTTCATAGTTGGCTTGAAGGCAACTTAGCTGTGTGCTTGTTATTCAGCTAAACTTCTTCAGACAGTGAGCTATCTCCGCTGGAACTTCAGTATGTGATAGCATTTGCGGCTGATAAAGATGCTAAATATATATATACTATATACTATATATACCTATATATATAATATATATTATATATATATAATATATATATATATATAATATATATATATATATAACATAAATATATATATCTATATATATAAGTATATTATATCACTCAAACCTTGTGCCCCCCCTAAGAAATCAAGACTCCAAGAATTAGTGTTATATATAATATATTATATTATATTTATTATATAATTATATATATATATATACTAAATATATATATACTACTATATATATATAATATATATACTATATAAATGTAATATATATATATATATATATATTATATATATATATATAATATATATATATATTATATACATATCATAGATATATATATATATATATTATAATATATATATATATATATACTTACTTTCTCAATGATGGAAGCGCTCTTTTATTCAGTCAATCCCAAAAAATGGTAGCCGCTCTGATTCTTCTAACTTGTATTCTATCTAAAATCTTTGAAACTCTCCCTAACTCTCATTTCCTCGATCATATAGAATATCATTCCCTTCTTTCAGATCGTCAGTATGGATTTCGAGGTTTAAGATCAACTGGTGATAGTAGTATCTGGACAGTTTGACCTGGTGACAAAGCTTTTTCTCAAAAAAGGTATTCAAGAGATATTGCTTTAAAACTTGGAAATTATTCTATACTATGGGAAAGAAGAATCCGTGTAAAATTTCAAGTTCTGTAGGATGTATATAATGGCTGTTGGTCACCTCTTGCAGGCGTGGACGCCGATATTTGCTTACAGCCTTGTGCTTATCCTGCGTGGCCTGAGTTTAGGCCTAACAAAACGTCTTGGGCGACCGAGCATTTGGAGGTCAAACAGACCGAAAGTCTGTTTTGACCGACAGACACAGACTGAGCGCGCGTGCTGGCATTACACATACACTATTATTATTATTATTATTACATCGAAGATTCGATTTCCGAAGGCGGAAATCGAATCTGAGTCGAAAACGTTTCCTGTAAGGAATCGTTTTTACGCACTCCGATTCTGTATTTCGCCATGTTTGTTCTTCGCACCGGTCTGAGATCCATAAATATCATCTACACTGGGTTTCAGCGGTTATCGTATCAGGCTAAAAATTTGGAGGGGCGTTAGATGGGGAGGTAACCTCGTCGTAGACGAGTTACGTCCCCGGTGAGTTCGCCGAAGGGGACCCACCCCCCTTAAAAATCAAAATGTTCGTAGAAGGCTGAAATTTGGTGAGACGATTCAGAGTTGAATTTCTACGAAATACGTTGTGATATCGGAATCTGAGGACGTTGGCTCGACCCGCGTGCTGGCACCATTGCGGTGCCGAGTTTAATAAACAGTTCGTCATTATAACAACAATGTTGGTGTCGATTGTATAAGGTTATTTGCAGTCGTGCTAGAACTCCGAATATGATAGTTAAAGTCCGTATAGGGGGTTTTGACCCTCCATTATGGGGGTCTCGACTGAAAAAAGAGCCAGAGTGCAAAACAGAGGCCGAAGGAGAAATGAAGAAGGATGAAAGAAGAATAAGAAAGGAAAGAATGGAGAAGAACTGGACCAGAGAGCTAGGAGTTGACGCTGCACACTGGTGGTTGGCTCCGGGCAGTAGCGTCCTGGGATTAGTAGGAATATTTGCTTAATGGATACAATATGTTGTGTCTTAAAATATATGTTATTATTGAAATTAGATCTCAACTAAGGTGTTTGAGACTCCCTTACTATGAGCATAGGAAGAGGTAGCGATCATATCAGGCACCAGGTCGCACCTGGGGGCGCGCCCGCGAGGCGTGCAAGCCAGTGCAATCGCTGCGAAACCGCGCGTGCGCGGCGCCCGCACAGGCGCGATCGACGCGTGGTGCCGGCCCGCAGGGCGCGATCCGACGACGGAGGGTGCGTGCGACGCACCCCCTCCGTATCGCATGTACGATCTGGTACGAGAATGCAAACGTAAAATTCTCAAATCAACATTAATTTTTTATTTTATTTAAAACTTTCATGTTCATAACGTAAAAATTTTAATCTATGATTCAAGTCATATTTTTGCGGAAAAGAAAACAGCGTTTTCTTTTAAACCTGTGTTATAACTAAGAGCAAACGTACATATCGTAACATCAAAATATTTTAGCATCAAATTATTTACAATTTTATTAAAAGAAACATTAGTGTTTTTAAAAAAATATAATTAAATAAATACAGTATACACCACATAAATTAGACCTGATAGGTTGTACAGGAAAACATAGGTCTTAACATAGTTGACATTATTATATTTTAAAACAGCTGATACAGAATGATTACTAAACATAAAATCTAAATGCAGAGTCAAGGAAATTAAACAACATTACTTTTTATTCTTATACACAGCTATCCAGTGTCCATTGCGTGAAACATCTCAGGAAGTAAGTGTTGAAGATACAGACAGAAGTTCGTATCAATCACAGAACAGAGAATATATATAGTTTAGCGAAGAATGAGTTTAACATAACATACATGCGCTCACACTCTATGTTAGTTGTTCTAAACTACTTAGACTTTGGTTCGTGGACATAGGTCGTTAAATTGTCATGTGCTGATATTTTCAAAGATCTGTTCTTGAACCGATGTTATTCATTCTTTGCTCATAAAGATAGACGCGTGAATTTTTTCAGATCATTATATCAATAAACTCCGGATCCTGGACTCGATCACCAATTGTGTGTCGTCGTATATGTACTAGAGTACTACCATGCGACAAATTAATTGAGTTCGTTCACAGTAAATCAACTCAATCATACGTCTTAGAGTATCTCTTCTTGTCATTTTGATAAATGCTGTATATTGTCCAGAACCATATCACAGAAAACGTGTGAAGTGGGCGGAAAATTCCGCTACAGTTAGGTCTCCACCAAACACGTAAACGAATGGGATTCGGATATTCGTTTATTTAGTGAAAAAAACAAAGTTAACCTTCTTTGAATCGTCTTCTTCCCCCATTGATCGCTTACACCCCACGGAAATTTTGTCACATGATGATGAAATGTACGTTCTCTATTCTATTCCAATGGTAGTCTAACTTCATCGAACACACGACTTAATTCTTCAGAGGATAGGAATAAGAGTCTGTTAGTTGTAAGACGAATCAGTGCAAGTAAAGTATCGATCACCACTCGACTTGCGATGGAACGTTAAATTTACAATATTTTTAGGATGAGATACCTTCCACGCTATAATATCGTTTACAAATTTATTATTCACAAGAGAAACCATGTTTATAGTTTAATGTCGGACCTTCAACTAGTGCTGAGCTTCAGCTATCCCTCTTTTAAGAAAAATGTAACCCTCTCTCTTACAACAACAAAAGAAGAGGAAACTAAAGTGTTTATACATAGCTAACCCTAAAACGGTAGCTCCTTAACAAAAGATTGAGAGGTGCGTGGCTTTATAAACTATTGGGTAATGTTATGTTTTTTTCTTATCCCTAATGGTTTTCTCTTGTAATGTAGCCTTTAGGCCTACATTTTTATCCATCTTATTCTTTTTTTCGATAATTTTCTTTAACATTGGGCTTAAGGGTTCTTTGTTATTTCGTTTTTCTGAATAACCTAAAGATGATATGTATTGATTTAGGGTATGCTTAAAAAACGTTACAACCAATACTTAAGAAGTTGCATTAAATCAATAGATCATATGACTCACAGGTTTGATATGATGGGAGCTGGATGGGGGCGGATTGATGTTGTGATCTATTGATCATGATGCTAATGCAGGTTAACAAACCATTTATAACATAAAGCAAAACCTTTCTTATTCATTAGCTGATCAGGGTTATCCAATCTTAGAAGGAACGTTATAGTCAATTTATGTCCGATGCTCCTGCTACTGTCTTGTGTCTGGTCCTACAAGGTGTGGGAAAACCGTTCTGTTATTAAACATTTTAAAAGAGGTCGAGATTTGTCGAGAAAAAGCTGTTAAAAATCTATGATGTTACAGTGCTTTTACCAAAGAAAGGTTTAAAGACACAAAGATGTAATCGATTTCCATTGAAGGGTAATATATAAAAGCTCGTCAATGTTGGCCAGGCAAAAATTTATATCTTGATGATGTTGATGATAAATTGAATGCAGGCTATAGCCGAAACTTCACAGTTTACTCGCAATCATTTAAACATCAACAGTATTTTTTATAACACAGAACTATCTTTCATCAGAATAGACATGGAGCGGATGGTCTTAAACACGCAGTATTTAAATCTATGTTTAGGACAAAGAAGGATATGACTCAGGTCAATGTATGTGGCTACCCAAATGTTCCCCTACTCAGCGTAAGAGGTCTTAAAGTATATAAAAGTAAGTTACATCTATTACGTCGTATGTTATTTACTCTTAGCTTCATCCGAAGAACACGCAAGAGTTTGATCTGACGTTACAGAATATCTTTACCCTCCGAGATTGAGACAGTTGTATACATACCTGAATAATTGAGTACTCTAGTAGCGAATTTACCTCTTATGAGAAAATTTAAAACCCTGAAACTTTCTGAAAGAACTTATTTACCTGTTTTGTGAAGATGAAAGATTTATACAATGTATAGCTGAAGTATGCCTAATCTTATAAAAAGGAAATGTTCCTTTGCACAAAAAGACTCAGAAGGTGAAGTTACTAACTACACACCAGCTCACAGAACACATTCATTAAAAATCCTCTGCGGGTAAAACCGCAAAAAGAGCTTAAAAATAAAAGAAAGCTATTACAAAAAGGTTGGAGGTGTGTTCCTACCTTACTCTTTTCCGTATAGCACCTTTGATAACAAAGTGGCTTGCTCAATGATGAGATATGTAGCGGTGTTTCCTACCCTACATGGCATTATGAGAAGAGAAATTATAACACAGAAACCTTACCCTCTACTATACAACAACAACAACTAACACACAGCAGCGAACACACCACAACAACACCCAACAAACGACATCGATAACAAACAAGAACCACCAAAGAGCAACAAACAACGAAACAAAATGACAACATCATCAACAACAACAACAACAACAACAACAACACACAACAGTATACGAACTGCCTTCAATCCAGACATTCAGCACCGTTTCCAGATCGGATGTATAATCCTTATCACTCCATTGACTCAACGCAGCCTTTGCAGTTTATATGATCCTCAAGTTGAACAGATAAATAATTATGAGAGGAACTGCAGAAAATATTAAACTCCAATGTTAACATTCATGAAAAAGAATCCTATCAAAATGCTATACAAAAAATTAGTAGAGTTAAAAGTTTTATTAAAATTCACCCAGAAGATTTACAACACTAACAAACAGATACTAAGCTATGGTGAAAAGAAGCAACTTTAGACATTTACTCAGAAGAGCGTTTACATGAGCAGTAAGAAACGTATAGCCTCCTATATAATATTTTAAAAAGATCATTACATGAGATGAGCTCGGTCAAATCATATTGATGGAGAAACAACTACTTCAACGAATATTTGTGCACCTTATAGCTTGATCTCTCCTGAATGAAGAAGCTCCAGTGACTGATGAAAACAGGATCAAAACAAGTAACTTCGAGACTATTAAAATTTTCAAGAAGTTTAATCATGAATAAACAAAGATTAGCGAATCTGGATAATATTCCAATGTCTCCCAGACCTGATGCAAGTCTGCTGGTTACTTCTTTTGCTTCGGACAGATCAAGTGATAAATAGAAGTACACTTCACGTTAAGAGCAGCCCGATAGAAAAATCCATTACAAAGTATCAAAATGGTTAGCCATCCTGATTTTTATTATGATTTTTTATGATGATTGTTATTATTTGTAACTTTAAAAATTTTCAATATGAATGAGTCTTATATATATATATATATATATATATATATATATATATATATATATATATTAATATAGTATATATATATATTTATATATATATACTATATATACTTAATATATACTATATATATTATATAATTAACATATATTATATCATATATATATATCTTATGTGATCTTTTGCTGTATACACTTGCCTATGACTTTTTAGACTGTAATTAAAAATAGTTATCATATTTTTTTTTTGTAATTAAAAACATAAACTCAAATAATATTCATTATAATCTGATTTTTTTATAAACCTTTCAGTATAAATGGAATAAAATTTTTATTGTTAATTGTCATTATCAACATGGTAAGCCAAAGGAAGCGGTCGGATTAAATATTACTTTGATGTGAAGCAGCCATACAGTTACGGAGGTTTTTCAAGGTTTGCGGTCAAAGTTTCCTCAAATAGTAAAAAGAATTAAAAAAATTTAGAAGGTGAGATGCTTTTACCCTCATTAAACCTAATACGAAAAAAATTTCGCTACAACGGAAAACTATAGCCGCCCCATTTAGATAGCGTATGGCAACTAGATTTGACCGATATGTAAAAAAATAAATCTTACAATGAGGTATCGATATATTCTTTTTGTGATATATGTATATTCCAGATACTTATGGTTAAGGGTTTTAAAAAGATAAAAAAGCAAAGACAGTTGCTACAGCAGTCAGAGAAATTATAAATAAGGATGACAGATATCCTAAAATGTGTGGACAGATAAAGTTACAGAATTTTTAGGTAAAGAGTTTCAAGAAACAGTTACAGAGTATGATTAGCGTTCATACTAAATCTTTTTCAAGTAATAAAGCCGCATAGTTGAAAGAGTACCAAAGGAACTACCAAAAGAGAAGCAATGCTAGGTATTTCACTCGAAGATGATACATTTAAAGTATATAGGATATATCTACACAGACTTGGCTTACTCTTATAACCAGTCTCATCATAGAACACTTAAGAATCACCCCTATAGAGATGGTAAAGACAAAACCGTTTGTACCTATCAACCCAAAGGAAAAATAAAAGATTAACACACGCATTAAAGTAGGAGATTATGTGAGAGTGTCTAGGAATGATGAAAATTTCAGAAAAGGGTATTGAAGCCGGATGGTCGAGAGAGGTTTTTAAAGTAGACAGTATCAGAGAATTCCCTAGAGACAGGTTAAAAAAAATTATACTATCTAGAGGATTTAGACGGAGAAAAAATAAAGGCGATTCCATAAACAGAAATAACAGAACAATTACACATTGATCCTAAGAGTCATGAGTATAAAATAGAAATAAATGACCAGATCATTATTGAAAAGTAATTTTCAACATATTTGCTGACCTAGGTTACCCTGCAAAGTTTAACAGTTATATAAAAGCTAGTGAAATCACAAGGAAACATTGATCAGTTTACGTTGGGAACATGGAGAGTGAGGATCATTTCTATTTAACGCTCCCTCATCGGCTTGCTATGAGTCTACATCCGGAAAATAAAATAATCAGACTATACTACAGAGTTATTGAACCCTATAACTTTTGAGCGAGAAATGTATGAAGTAGGATTAAGTGAAAAATAAATTCTCGATGCCGATTATAGAAATAGGCCTGAAACATAAAAATTTTTTTTTGTGGGGGCGCGGCTTTTTTTTCGGACTTGATATCTTTTTAAAAAAAAACTATCGACGGCGATATGTTAAAAATGTATTAAAAAATTGCACGTTTATCACAATCATTAACCGAAACCAAGTAAGAAATATTCTTTGAAAGTATTCTTATCATAAATCGTAGGTCTTTATAAATCGGTACTGATGTGTTCATAGACTTACCAACAAAAAATTGAAGAATTCAAATATGTAAAGATTAGTGTTTCTTGTTAATAAATCCGTTAACGAAGAGTAATCACGTGTTAATTTACATTAAATCTTCAAGCTCAAGTAAACTGAACGATATAGGCGCTTTATTTCAATTTTCAGCCTTCAGGTTGTGTTTCCGTAATTGTCATTATCATATGTAAACAAAAACAATTGAGAAATGAAGCCAAACAACTCTAAAGGATCTTAAAGCGTTATATACCAACGATGAAGGAGTATGTCTCAAAAAATGACCGAGAGTTCATTACATTTTGTATTCGCCCTCTAAGATGTTTCAAGATCCTTTGGTATGGCCTATGTTATACAGATATTATAGACCATCATATGTAGGAATACTAAAGCCTCTTTGTTAAGAGTAGTTCATTTTCCTAAAGTAATAGAGTTATAAGCTTTCCTAATGTTCACTACTTACCCTTGAGTAAAACCCAACTGAGTTCGATTCGTATTTATAAAAGATGTAGAAGGTAATCCCTACCCATTCACGACGGAACAGCAGTGTGTAAAGTAAATATAAGAAGAAGCTCCTAATCACACCATAATGGAAATAGAAACGAGTCTTCAGGGTTCAAGAATGCAGATGGGATATGGTTTTAGGTGGATTTTTTGATTCGTTGTTCAGACGTGCCAACCCTTTGTTTAAATCAGGAGATAAATAAATACCTTGCTAAAAAGCAGCTAGAACAGGTATAGTCCATACTTTAGTCCATGGATATTATGGAGTGTCGATCCGTCATAACTGCCACTGTAAACACGACGACGTAGCCGATGCTTCTGATGAAATGTTAAGATGATGTTAAAACGAAAAAATACGACGTAAGAGACAGGTCAAGGTGGTAGGTCGCTCGTTAACAAAACCTATTAAAGAGGAATAGAAAAGTCCACTAAAGAAAAAGTGCTATTGATGTGTTTACCTTTAATAACAATGATGAAACTGCATTATTTTACATTAAACATGACAGCCATGTAACTATTTTGTATATAAGAAATGTTTAAACATTTTCTCCTCATTATACGTTCGGTGCATGTACCAGCAAGATGCATTTCCTCCATCCCCCAGCCCAGACTGTTGTAAGAGTGAGTTGGATCTCTTTCTCAGTGAACCCTACACAGATTAGTGTGAGCGAATCCAACCTTTATTAGTATTAATCCCGTTCACTCAATCACAAATACAGATGTACCTTCGATTTAAAATATTCCGCACTTCTGATCAATATCTTGACCCTCGAATGTGTTTTTATATCTGTAGACACTAATTTAGTAAACGAAGATGGTTCAGATCTTACAGGAACCGATCACATAGTATCCACCGAAACAAATTTCCTGATACGTGCTTTAAGTCAACTTGAGGTATTTTTAAATGAAAAATCTCTAGGAGCATCAGCGGCAAGTTACCCTTATCGAAGGTATATTGAAACTTTACTAAAATATTCTCAAGATGCGAAGGAGTCTCATCTACATCATGTGGATTATGTACAAATTTCAAAAGAGTGGAGAAACATAGAACCGACGCTGCTAAGTCTAAAAATAACACTATGAATATTATGGACGTGGCAACTGTGAAACACTCTCTCAAGAAAGACTTATTCTATCATCAGTTGACACCCGCATCAGGTTAACTAGATCTACACCTGAATTTGCTCTTAATGTTAAAAGTGCCCTTTTGAGCAACCAACTACGACCAAAGCCTATCTTTAAATTACTGGACGCATATCCCTTTATGTACGTAAAGTGAAATAATCGACAAGAAACATATGAAATAGAGAATCCAGTGATCGATACAGCGAAATATCCAATCAAGAAAATTGAGACTAAAATTTTTAACTTTACCCAAGGGTTATCGAGCATTAATATACCTAACATGTCAATGGTAACTTACCTCAGAAGGTAATAATAGGAATTGTAAAACACGACGCATATTCTGAAAACTATGAAAGTCCCCCTGTAAATTTACCCATTTCGGACTTAGAGGGGTCAGTTTACATGTGAATGGTCAACCTTACGGTCGTGATTATGAGATGATATATGAAGACTCACATTCCCAATGATCACGGCCTTTTTACGATTTATTTGCCAATACTGTGATACGGTATCATGCAGCGATAACGGTACGGGTGTTGATGATCTCAAGAATTATGCTGAAAACAGTAATTTATATGCATACGATCTCACGCTGATCTGTCAGCTTATTGTATGCTTATCATTCAATATCCTTAAGAAACACGAACTTAGGATGAGTCCTCAAATTTGAACCAAAGTTTGAGCATCCTCAATCTTCAGGTTCATGGTGTATCTGGAGCATCCTCAAATCATCGAGATTGAATAGAGTACGAAACATAATCCTGAATTATTAATGATGACATGAAGAAGAAATATTAAAGTGCCTTCAGGGAAACGACAAGAAGATTTTTAAGCGCGTATTCGCTGTTAATGAACTCAGTCTGTGAGAGGTTGGATACACTCTAGGTCTTTATCTTCAACACTTCTCCTCGAGATGTTTCAAGCAATGGACATTGGATAGCTGTGTATAAGAATAAAAATAATTTGTTTATTTCCTTGACCTCTGCATTTAGATTTTATGTTAAGTAATCATTATGTAACAATTTTCTTTTTTGAAAGTATAATAATGTTTCAATAGTTAAGACCTTGTATGTTTTTCCTGTAAAACCGTATCAGGTCTAATTATATAGTGTGTATACTGTTATTTATTTCATATTATGTTTTTTAAAATTAATGTGTTTCTTTTACATAAAATTGTAAATATTATTATGATGCCCTAAGAAAGTCTTGATTTGTAACGATTATGTAAGTATTTTCTCTTATAGTTTGAAAGCTTTTACAAATTAAAAACCTGGTTTTCTTTTCCCGACAATAAATATGACTTTGAATCAATAGATTGATTTTTTACGTTATGAATTCCTGGCTTTCTAAAAATAAAAATAAAAAATTAGAGTCTGAAAACACTGAACCACGTTTGTCGGCATTTCTCCGTAGCCAGATCGTACATGCGAATACGCGACGGGGTGCGCCGCTCCGCACGCCACCCCTCCCGGGCGTCGGATCGCGCCTGCAGCTATGCGCGCCACAAACGCGTTCAGGGATCGCGCCTGCGGGCGGCGAATCGCGCCGGTTTCGCAGCGGATTCACTGGCTTGCACGCCTTCGCGATGCACTCCCCCGCATCGACCTGTTCTGCCTGATGAGCGTACATCTGTGCTCATAGAGTGGAGTCTCTAAACACGCTTAGTAGATCTACTATCCTTATAAACAATATTTTAACACGAAAATTGTAATCATTACACAATATTTACTATATCCCAGCAACCGCCACTGCCCGGAGCCAACACCTCAGTGCAGCTGGCTCAAATCCTTTACTACTCTGTAGTCAGATTTCTTCTCCGACTTCTTTCCCTTTCTTTATTCTTCTTTCATCCTTCTTCATTCCTTCCTTCTTTATTTGTTTTGCACTCTGGGCTCTTTTTCAGTCGAACTAAGCCCCTAATGGGGTTTCCTAACACCCTATTACGATCTTATAACTATCATATTCGAGTTCACGACCTCAGTAACCCTTATAAAGACACCAACATTGTTGTTATACGACCTGTTTATTATATCGGCACCCCAATGGCCTGCCAAGCACCGGTGCCGGAGAAGCCAACTCCTCAGATCAGCATATCAGATTTCTAGAAATTCACTCTGAATCCTCTCACCAAATTTCAGCCAATTACGAAACATTTTTGATTTTAAGGGGGGTGGGGCACCCGCGGGACTTACGGACGTAACCTCGTCTGACGAGAGTTACCTCCCCATCTAACGCCCCTCCAATATTTTAGCCTGAGTACATAACCCTAACCTACTGTAGATCATATATGCGACTCAGAACCGGGATGCGAAGAAGCAAAACATGGCGGAATACAGAATCGGAGGTGCGTAAAAAACGATTCCTTACAGGAATCCGTTTTTCGACTCAGATTCGCATTTCCTTCGGAATCGAATCTTCGATATAATAATAATAATTAATAATAATGTGTATGCGCACGCGCGCTCAGTCTTTGTCTGTCGGTCAAAACAGACTTTCGGTCTGTTTGACCTCCAAATGCTCGGTCGCCCAAACGTTTGTTAGGCCTAAACTCAGTCACGCAGATCAAGCAACAAGGGCTAAGCGCACAATATCGGCGTCCACCCTCGGGGGTGACCACCCCTCTATATGCATCCTACAGACTTGAAATTTACACGGATGCTTCCTATCTCCATTATAAAATATTCCAAGTTTAAAGCAAATATCTCTTATACTTTTTGAGAAAAAGCTGTCACCGGTCAAACTGTCCAGATACTTCTGGTGATGTCTTTAAAAGTTGCCTATCTCACTATCTATGGTTCTTCTGCCCTTAAGGACCGATGGGGAGTCTTGCTGTGTAGCTCTGACATATATAAAGCTGTGACAGCGTAGTGCATCGCGCTACTCACTAACTACCTTCCTTTTGGATTTTCCTCCTTCGCTCTTGCTTACTCTTGTCTAGTTTTCTTTCAGATCGTTCCATTTCAGCTCTTGTTGATGGAGCAACCTCTTTCTTCTTTCTTATTAATTGTGTGTTTCCTCAGGGGTTCTGTTTTATCTCCAAGCTTTATTTCCTACTTTTCATCAACGCATCTTCTTAGTCTGCAGCTTCGTAACCTCTGTTCACTGCTTATGTCCGATGACTAACTCTCATTCTTCCGACTCCATTTTAATGTGGCCCATCGTTTGTATATTTCTAGAGTTGCCCTCTCGTTTACCAGCTTTAGATTCAATTCTTACCGATTTTGGTCGGAAATTTCTTCAAGTGGAAGTAACCCGTAATCTTGGAAGTTCAATTCTTTTGAAAACCAACTTCTTTCATAGTTCTCCCTCTTTAAAACAACTCCCAGACTTCCTTATCCTTGACGCTTCTAATGTTCTTAACCCAGGTAAACAACATAAAACATTCTCAGGACTAAATAAAGTGTGGGAAGTGTCATGGGGACCTCACATCACATCGGTTGCTAAAATGGCCTCAAAAAAGCTGGGAATTATGTTCAGATGCGCGTGATTTATTTTCTTCTGCTCAGACTACTCCCAGGTATATAAAGTCTTATCGCCCCTGATGGAATACTGTTCCTATCATTGGGCGGAGCCGTTCTCACCCTCCTTTTTGGAATAGTAGTTTGAAGACTAAGGCACATAAGGAGGGCTTAGTAAACCCTGTCACCCATACTTTCTGACTCGCTTGACCCTCTTTCTCTGCGTACCGGACGTTGGTGCCCTTATCTCTCTTTCTATAGGTATCACAACGGCAGGTGTCCGAGAGAATTGACCTCTCACATTCCTCACCCACTGCGTCGCCCTCGTAACACAAGGAGGTGCCTTGTTTCTCTCATGAAAATTCGTCGTGAATATCGGCAGGCTCAAGGACACTCGTTGTGGTACCTCCCTTCTTTTTCACCACATGCTGGTTTTGTGGAACTCGATCCTTGCCTTCTTTACGTTTTCCCAGAAATATTCAATCTTCCTCTATTAAGTTACCGCGTCTGCCCACCTGATGGGATTGCGTAGGCAAGGCGACAGGGTGGTTTACTTTTCATTATTTTAATTTTGTATTTTCTTTATCCTAATTTTATTTATTTATTTTAATTTTTGCCCCCTCCTTGAAAAGCGCCCTGCTCCCGTGAGTGGTTGGTATATCATGTAAATATTATATCATACTAGATGCGTATTATATAATTATATACCTATAAGATAATATATATATATATAATATATAATATATATATTATATATATTATATAAATATATATATATATTATATATATAGTATACATATATATTATATATTTTTAATTTAAACTTCAAAGAGTAAACATCCGCATCCACATCTGCAAACAGTCAAATTTTGACATCCGGATCCATCCACTAGTGTATATAGATATATACTTATTATTAATATATATAATATATATATATTATATATATATATATATATATATATAATATATATATATACATATCCTATATCAATATATATATATATTATATTCATATATTACTAAATATATATATATATTATATATATATATATATACTATAAATCGCTATTTAGTGATTTCATCAAGGAAATAGAAATGTTTCTACATTATTATAATAAATATAAACAATTTGGTTGTTTTATTTCGTCTTTGGAGAAGAAATGAAATTATAAAACTAAAGAGAATGAATTTACTCAACAAAATATGAAATGAATAAACAAATTAATAGATAAATAAATAAATAAATAAATAAATAAATAAATAAATTAAAAGATTTCACCATTTAAATAATTCATTTTTTTATATACGTAAACACGATTTTCATTTTATTTTTTTTTCTCATCACTAGAATAAAAACGGGTTTGTTTTACTAATTCGAGGTTGCTGATTTAGAATCTGGAAACCAAATATTTCTCACCTGTTATTTTGTTTTATGACAGCATAGTTATTTAATTTTTCAAAAGAATATTTTACTTAACTTTCACACCTATAAAGCCATCCTAGCAACGGCCACCAGATATAGACCATTTAGTTCCCAATTGACATTTCTAACTCGAGGATGCTGAATTGGATCTGGCAACCAAATATTTCTCTCCGGTTCATTTGTTTAATGATAACATATTTATATAATTTTTCTAAAAATTTTACTTAACTTTATATAAAAGTCATCAGCAAGGCAGAATTAACCGATTTAGTTCCCAATTTAGACATTTTCTAACTCGAGGATGCTGAATTGGAATCTGGCAGCCAAATATCCTCACTATCGGCTAGAAAATTTTTGAGTGAGTAACAGTTGTATTTTCTTTAATTTAGAAACAACTGACCAGGCAGACATATATTAAATGATTTGGTTTTAATTTATACTCTTTCCAAAAGAGACCGATGTTTGAAACATGAACCAATTAGGTAAACTTTGGGATTTGAAAGGTCTAAATACTTAATCAACTCGTTTAATTCTACCAGCGATCAAGAATGTACATACTTAGGATAAACGTTATTTAAAATAATAAATATCCCATACGGTAAAACAAAAATGTGATAGTAAAAAAAAAGCCTGAAGATTGGGAAGCAGCACCTGAAGATTCAGATTCAGATTCAGCTCTTGAAGATTCGGATTTAACGCCTGAAGATTCGGATTCAGCGCCTGAAGCGCAGATTCAGCTCTTCAAGATTCGGATTTAACGCCTGAAGATTCGAATTCTGCGCCTGAAGACTCAGATTCAGCGCTTGAAGATTCGGATTTAACGCCTGAAGATTCGGATGCAGCGTCTGAAGATTCAGACTCAGTGCTTGAAGATTTGGATTTAATGTCTGAAGATTCGGATTCAGCGCCTGAAGACAGATTCAGCGCTTGAAGATTCGGATTTAACGCCTGAAGATTCGGATTCTTGCCCTTTAACACACAAATATTTGAAGAGAGGGAAGCAAATGTTTTTAGTTTATTATTATTATTATTATTATTATTATTATTATTATTATTATTATTATTATTATTATTATTATTATTATTATTATTATTATTATTATTATTATTATTATTATTATTATTATTATTATTATTATTATTTTTATAGCTCTATTGTGTTCTTGCATTTCATTTTAGTTTTTTATTATTAAAATGATCTTTCAAAACAAGTTTCTACACACACACACATATATATATATATATATATATATATATTATATAGTATATATATAAGGGTAGTGCCACATAGATGTAAGATATATATATAATAAATATATATAATATGAATATATAGTATATAATATATATATAAATATATATAGGTGTCTATTTTTTGTAGGGTATATATATTTTCTGCTTCTTGTTTTTTCAGGTGTAACTACTGTAACAGAATGGCAGGGAGATCAACTTAGCTTTGAAGAGAGAAAGTTTCCCCTTAAATGCTATTGGACCACCGGAAACGCCACGGTAGTGCAAAGACGGTTCAGAAATGATGTTCGATAAACCGCACCCAACGCACCGATTATTTGCCCGCATCAGAACGAGAAATTGTGAAGCAGATGGAAAAAGCCGTTCACACGTCACAGAAACATCTGGACTACCCGGACATCCACCAACCCTGCAAAGAGAGCAGTGTACAGGGAAGCTCTTCATCGATCCCCACAGAAAATCCTCTACGCACAAACGGCTAAGAGGCACACATTCAAAAAAGCGACGTCCATCGCATCTTGAAGCGTCTACGTTGGAAATGCTATTACCAGACTAACTCCATGCTCTCATGAAGACGATCCGACCGAAGCTTGCAATTTGTGAATGGTACCTGAACTAATGTTGCAGAAGATGCAGGGTTTTCCACACAAAAATGTGCTGGAGCTAGAGCCACCTTTAAATTAAATGGCTCTATTAATCGCCATATTGTACCTACTGGGTCCTGTAAATCCCCATGTTAAAGCTTATGAGCACCATTTAAACCTACCAGGCGGTAACTATGTGTGTAGATTTCAGCATTGACAGCAATTAGGACGGCTTTTTTTTTAAGGAGGCGTGTCGATGGGACAGTACCTAACTTTGCGCAGGAGTCGGCTCCGTCACACATTGACTGAGATGTCTTGGTGATAACGACGAACCTACACGTGATTTACTTCAGCAAGATGGAACACCTCCCACTAGCCATCGCCGATGTAAGGAGCTGCATCTCGGATGCAGCATTTCTAATCAGCATGATTGACGAGAGGGGGGTAAGAATTGGATGACTCTTCGAATTTTCGGCGTCTCACCGCCAATGGATTTCTTGATATCAATGATACCTCAAGGAAAGAGTTTATCGCTCAAAACCAAGAACGATAAAGTGTATTGAAATTGGAAATCGAAAAGACAATGTAGCGACATTCCCAAATGAACGCTTTCGTCGTCGTTTGCAGACTCCATTGTTTCGCGTATCAGCCGTGTTGTTATGGACAATGGTGGTCATGCATTTGAAGAATTTGCGATACATGAATTCTTAAAAATTACCATTACTCTTCTGTAATTCAAGCTTTAAACTTTGTCACTATGTTTCAATAAATAAAGTTTGTTATAGTCTTTCAAAGTGTTTTGTTCATTATTTCATACAGCCATAATATTATATATTTATATATATATATAATATAGTATAGTATGTATATAATATATAATATATATATATATATATATATATACTGATAACAATATGAACTAACTAAATTGCATAAATTTATAAATTTTCTTATTTTTATTATGGTATCAATTCTTAATTTTCTTTTTGTTGATTTTGAGTGTTCTGATATTTAAGATTAGAATGTTAATTATGCTTCGACAATGTAATATTTTTCGAAATAAATAAATAAGTAAATAAGTAAATCGGATTTTAAAATGGGATTGTGTAATTCCATAATACTTAAATAAAACGTAATATATATATATATAAGATATAATATATATATATAAATACTAATATATATACGTATATATGATACTATATACTAGAACTATTAATATATATGATATATACTATATATAATATATATATATATATAATAATATATTATATATGTATATATATATATATATAAATATATGAATTTAGTTATTATTATTATAATAATAATAATAATAATAATAATAATAATAATAATAATAATAATAATAATAATAATAATAAAATAATAATAATAACTAAAATTTAATTGTATAAAATGAATTAGGAGATAAATAAAATATTTGGTTTTGTTATGAATCATGGTTCCCATTTAATTCATATACATAAATTGTATGAAAATTAATTCACACATTCTTCATTCATCCTTTTCATTTAGTCGATTCAACATTGAAGAATATTTTAATAACATATATTTAATCACGAAAATTGAAGATGAATTTCTTGACAAAGTCGAGTCAGAACAAGATTTTCTTGTTATGGTAGAAAGGGTGAGGGTCTCTTTGCTACCATGAATGGTTGGATAAATTAAAAATTGATCGCCAATTAACACCACCTTGTACTCACGTGACTAATTTACCAGTATATATATATATATATATACACAATTACATTTATATATATATAATATTATAATATATAATATAATATATATATATAATATATATATATATATATAGGAACACTAAGTGCTGTCCCAGGCAATGAGATTACCCACCATTGGGCATATGAAGTGTTAGGGAACATCTCATTTCAGCTCGGTGACAAAAGGTTCCGCCCCTTTTCGGGCTCAATAATGTACAAAACTGACCTTGCCTCTTCCTCCTTGCAGTAATGCATTAATACCTTGTTACCCTCAGCTAAAGCTGAACTCTTCACTCAAACTTTTTCCTCTAATTCCACTTTAGATGATTACGGAGAAATTCCTCTTTCACCACCCTTCACCAACCCATTTATGACGGACATCGCAATTTCTTTTGGATGTTATTTCTGTTCTCTTTGAGATTAACACTAAGAAGGCATTTAATATAGATGATATCCCCCCTGAGGTTCTTAAAACTTGTCTTAACGAGCTTGCACCCTTCTGTGTGAAACTGTTTCGTCACTGCTTTTCCATGTCATTCTTCCCCTCCTTCTAAAATCGTGCGCTTATTCAACCTAGTGATAGAAAACGGGGGGGGGGGTTACCCATCAATCCTCTAACCATCGTCCTATTACTTTAACCTCAGTCCATCCAAAAAATTTCGAATCTATCCTTAACTTGAAGAATTGAAAGCCTCTCAATTCCTCTAATTTCATCTCAGATAGCCAGTATGGCTTTCTTATGGACCGCTCTATTAATGATTTTCTTTCACTTCTCTTTAATTCTTGGTCCTTTCTTCTTCGTCATTTCGGTGAGTCTTCTGCTGTGGTGAAAGGCTTATCAGATAATTTCGATAGTCTCCACCAAAGCTTTGATCTCAAAAAATTCCTCCTTCGGTATATATCGTTCTCTTTTTAAATCTCTTTCTAATTGCCTTTCACATGCAGGTCCTTGTAGGCGGTCCCT
>JABUQX010085215.1:32500-40000 GCA_015478945.1 Trachelipus rathkii
TATATATATATATATATATATATAAATATATATATATGGATGTATTTAGAAAGGGGAAATTTGATTTGCTCGCTGTGACTGAAAACAAAAGATGAAAGAAACGAAGAAATTGAGTTGTTGTGGTGTGAAAGTAGGGTGTGGCTCATGTGTAAAAGAATGAGAGAGGAAAGAGAAGGAGTTGCAAATTTGATGAGAGACCTGTGGTACAAAACCTAATGGAGACTTTGATTGTGTGAGTCCTAGAATTCTACATGGTTAAATTTAAGTTTGGAATAGGTCAAGGTATGTTGTGGTTGTGACGTATGGTCCATCTGAGGGAACCGTTGAAGGAAGAGAGTACGATTTTTGGGATAATCTGAATGATGTTTGGATGGGCGTGAGTAGGAGCTCAGATTTGATAGTGCTGGGGGGGGACCTGAATGGTTGGACCGATAGGTGATCAAAAAAAGGGATGTATAACAGGTTGTTTTGGGTGGCGGGAGAAAATGAGCATGGTAGGAAGGTGATTGATTTCTGTGAAAGAGAGGTATGTGTGTGTATGTAATACTTTCTTTAAACACCAAAGAGTATCCATAAGTATACTGGAGTTGGCTGCAGTAGAGATGTATCGAAGTTGGTATAGGCAGAGATGGTGAAGGTGTTGGTGAAGAAGGAGATGTTGAAGTATGTGTTGGATGTTTAAATCAGTAAGGGTTTAGGAATGGGATTATCGGATCATTTATATTGTTCTGTGTAAAATTAAGTAAGTGGGGGCTGAATGGAGAGGAAGGTGATACGTCAGAAGTGGGTATAAATAAGAGTGAGAAGTTAAGTGAGCCAGACAATAAGGATGATAAGTATGTAAGAGCGATCGCTAGTAAATCGGTTGATGTGAACAAGGTGATACTGAACAAATCTGAGCGGAAATGAAGGAAGCAATTGTTAGTATTGCAAAGGAAGTATGCGGATGGTGCTAAAAGGGAAGTAAGAATGTTAACAGTGAATGGTGGAATGAGGAGGTGATGAAAGCGTGGTTAAAAGTAAAAAAAGAGCGTGGTTGAATGTATTAAAAGAAATGATGAAGACTCAAAAGAAGATGCTTGGGAATAGTATAAGGAGGAAAAAAAAAGGTACTAAAAGGGTATACGTAGAGAAAACAAAGGTAAATGAACATTTGGAAGGAGGATGAATTGAGGACTTACAAGGAATAGGAAGCTCTTCTGGAAGAAAGCGCGAAAGGTTAGAATGAAGGAATAAGGGGAATCTGCTTAGAATAATGGAATAGGGATGGTTGCTTTAATAGATACTAGATGGAAATGGAGCTACGCCGGTGTGAGAGAGTGTGAAAGAAACACTTCGAAAATCTGCACAATATTAACAGTAACGAAGATGATAGTGAATGGTGTCGTTTGATGTGCAGAAGGAAATAGGTATTTTTGCGCGGATGAGGTTATTAGTAAGGGAGAGGTAATGGGTAGAGTGGGAAAAAGTTTGAAGAATGGATAAATCTGCAGGTATAGATGAAATACTGGTGAAATGATCATCAAGAACGGAGCGAGATGGTGATTGATGGATTTGGAAGTTGTGTAATAAGCGTTTATAGAGGTATAGTTCCAGGATTGGAGAGAGCAGTAATAGTAACCCTTATATAAGAGGTAAGGAAGAAAAAATTGGAACTGTTAGATATAGGGAATAAGTTTATTAGTGTTGTAGGGGAAGGTATATGCTGGTATTTTTGGTCGAAAGATTGCGTTGAGTGACTGAAGGACTGATTGAGTGAAGAACAAGGTGCGTTTAGGAGTGGTAGAGGATGTGTGGATCAAATCTTTACATTGAAACAAATGATTGAACAGGCGTATGATAAGAGTTAATAGGGAAGGTTTATGGCAGGTGTTAGTGAATATGGTGTTGGTGGTAAGGCTTCTGAATGGAACAAAAGTATGTATGACGATAGTTGAAGCGTGATGTAAGAAATAAATGTATTTATAAGATTACTTAGGGAGTTAATGGCGAGTAAGACAGGGTTGTGTTATGTCTCCTTTGGTATTCAATTTGTATATGGATGGGGTTATGAAAGAATTTCAAGGTGGGGATGGCAGTAATGGTGTTTAGAATGTGGAAAATGGAGGATGAGTGGAGGTGCCCTAAAGCCTTTATTATGCGGATTATTTGGTCTGTGTGGTGAAAATCTGAAGAGAGTTTGAGAGGATTGGTAGAGAGATTTGGCAGGGGTGTGTAAAAGGAGAGGGGTATGAAAGTAAACGTGGATAAGAGTAAGGTTATGCGTTGTGAGTGAGGACACTCCTCCGTGTGAAGTTATGTTGATGCGTGAGCAGCTGGAAACAAAGGTCTGAGTTTAAATATTTAGGGTATATGCTGGATGAAAAGGGAACGGACGTGAAGAGTGCAGTAGCGAAAGTTGTGGAATGGCAGGAGGGTGGCGGGTGCAATTTAAATCGTGGTGAATGTAAAAGGGACTAAGTCTGGGGGCTTGCAGTGTGCGCTAGGGTCTTACAGAGGGTATGTTGTTACCTGTGTATTGTATAAGTAGTGGGACTATGGTCTGGAATAAAGAGTATAGATCTAAAGTACAATTGTGTTCAGATGGACAATCTTTAGGGGTGTGCTAGGTGTTAAGAATTAATAAGTGAGGAATGAACGTATTTAGAGAGTGCTGTGGTGTGAAGAAAGGGGAAATGAGAGAATAAATGAAGTATGTTGAATGGTTTTCATATTGAAAAGGATGGATGATAGTCGTGTGGTTAAGCGGATGTATAAGTGCGAAGTGTGTGTGGGGAAACCGACCGGCTAGGGACCGAAGAAAAAAGTGATTGAGTCATTAAGCGAATGTTTGAAGGAGAGAACATGTTGAGTTTTTTGGTAGAGGGGAGAAGAAAGGTGTATAACAGGAGTGAATGGCGGGGATTGTTAGGAGGGTATGGTTGTGGCCCACCTGCGGCCAAGGGATTAACCCTTACATTGACGATCTACCATAGTTGAGGGTCCATCGCTGTCCCCATGAAGCTTTAGGGTGGATTTACTTTTTGAAAAGAATTCCCACTAATTAATGGGCTCTTTCGCTTTGTGTCAGTTACTTCTACTGCTTTCTTTTTCGATGCCCGCTTGCGCACCTTACTCCCTTCTTGGGAAAATATAGGAGATAAGAAAGAAAGAAAGATGATTATATATATATATATTGCAAGACATATTTATGTATATATATATATATATATATATATATATATATATATTATTATAATAAAATATATATTATATATAATATATAGAGAGAGAGAGAGAGAGAGAGAGAGAGAGAGAGATTGGTTTTGTTGTACTGGAAAGCAGGGTAGTTGATCAGTGAGGCAAATTACCAATCAATTGACAATAATTGAAGTATAAAAAAAACAACGTAAATTTTGTAAGTCTTATAAATAAACTTTCACAAGTTGTAAATTGAATTAATGGAGGAAGAGATGGTGCTGGAAAAACAATCCTTTCATTTATTTATTGTGAAAATCTGAAGGTAAAAAATAAAACAGTTTTTTTTTATTTTCTAATTAAGAGTGTTTAGAAAATTTTAATGAACCACAAATTTCCCTTTAAAACATCAATTTATCTCTTCTGAGATAAAGAAAATAGAGGGACCAGCAAAGGACCTGAATGCAGGGATATATAATTTCAATTAATTTATAGCGTTCGAACCTCTATGCTCCGGAAACAGAAAAGTAGTAGAAGAATATGTATCAAGCCGAAAAGAAAGCCCAGCCTTACCACCCCCTTTATACCCTAATACCCTTATATCCGTAAGTGAGAACTCGTCGCAGTCAAAAAAATCCACCCTAGGGCTTCATGGGACTGTGACGGACCCTCACTATGGCATCTCGTCAATGTAGGGTTCATTCCTTGGTCCAGGTGGGCAACAACCATATCCCCTTATAAAACCCCGTCATTCACTCCTATTATGCACCTTTCTTTTCGCCTCTGCCCAACTCACATTTCACTCCTCCAAGCATTCCTTTACTGACTCAGTCCACTTTTTCTTCGGTCTCCCAGCCGATCGATTTCCAGCACGCTCACCACTATATATCCTTAACCAACCGACTATCATTCATCTTTTCCACACTACCAAATCATATCAATGTACTTTCATTTATTTTCTCATTTACTCCTTTCGTCACACCCCACAACTCCCTAATACGTTCATTCCTCATTTTATCAATTCTTCTCACACTTAACACGCAACTAAGATTGTCCATCTGAACACATTGTATTTTAGATCCATACCTCTTATTCCAGATCATAGTTTCACTATTATGCATTAACACAGGTAACAGCGTTCCCTCATGTAAGACCCTAGCGCACTCAAGACTTAGTCCCTTTACATGCACCAACGATTTAATTGCACCAGCCACCTTCCTACCATTCACAATTTTCCTACTACACTCTGCATCATCCGTTCCATATATATATAATATATATATAATTATATATATATATATATATATATATATTATATATATATATATATATATATATATATATTATATATAGTATATATTATATATATATTATATATATTGGAATTCCTTGCCTGTATCTGGTGGTGCAAAATTTATAATAATTTTTAAAATTTTAAAAATATATGTTTAATTTCACTATAAAATAAAATTCTATTCTTAAGGATTCTTTTATTTATTCTTATTATTTTTTTATTCTTTTATACTGTGTTACTGTATTTTCAGCCACATTTAATTATATTCTTCTAACAGCACTTTCCGTGACATCTGTCAGAGTATTTGGGGCTAACGTATTCCTTTGGCACAAATGTTTTCCTAGTGTTGCCCAATGGTCCTGGGGTTATTAGCAATCGCTCTCTGGATAAGATATCCCCAAAGGAAAAGGTCTGGGGTCATTAAGTCCGGTGAGCAAGTACTCAAATTGAATACCGAATTTCTGGGAATTTGACATCCGCACAAAATCTGGTTTAAGAGATATATGATCCATTGTGGTTTGGGCAGTGTATGCAGAGGTCCCATCCAGTTAGCACATTCTCTGGATTGTTAACAATAGCTGGTTTTAAATTTGTTTGAACCATATGGAGATTTTCATAACCAGTTACAATAACATCATTTCTATTGTTTCATCGAAGAAAAATGATCCTATTATCCTTTTGTATGTATGAGGGCACCAAACCGTACATTTATTTTTCTGTAATTCCTGCTGGTTTACAACCTTTGGATTCTCGGAATCTCATAATCTGCAGCTCGGCTTCTTTACAAAACCATTTAGACTTAGTCAGAATGAGACTCAGCACTAATTATCAAATCATGAATTAATTCATTCCGTTTTCTTGTCGATTCTTGTAAGAAAAATGCATACGTAAGGAGTTGTTGGCTATCTCTTAGAATTAATTCGTGAACTAACTCCAACTTGCATGGAAACAGTTACAATCTTTTCTTAAGACTCTTTGTAAGGACATCCGAGTCGTTTGCAGCCATGCAAAAACTTTTCGGGTTAATGTTCTGAGATTCTCCTAAATAATCTTCTCAACTAGTCAAATATTCGCTTCATTTAGGGAGGAAAGTGGGTTTTCCTTATTATGAAAGATTACTTGCACCTCCTCAAATCGAATCACTGAACCAGGGTGGATATAGCACATTAAAACGAAGTCGATTAGCTCGTCTGGTTAGAATTGTTGACAGAAATTTTTCAAAATGGAGCTCTATGATTTTGGCATGATGATTAACGGTGTAACATTTCATAATCAATCTTTCATGCATAGTTTACAAACTCTGGAAAGACTCCTAAGAATACATAGCTAAAAATTTGAGATATTTTATCTCCGTGAATTTTGAGTCATCTTATATTTTCTAATAATTTTCACTTTGCCACTATATTCCCCAGAAAATCAAACTTGTCAACCTGCTTTATTAGGTTTCCTACTACTTTAATGTTAACCTTAGAGATTCCGTCGCTCTTTGACATAAGAATTTTATACCATCAGCGACGAATAAACTATCATCAGTATTCAATTACTAAATTGAAAATTAAATTATTAAGAATCTACAATTTCTTATTATAATTAAATTATGTAGGCCCAAGATATCCATTTTGGGCAAAATCTTGATATTACCCCTTTTTCCAGAGATTACCTTTTTTTCAGAGATTACTCATTTTTTCCAGAGATTATCCCTTTTTTGAAGAGATTACCCCTTTTTCCTGCTTTCTTTTAATCTTAATACTAAGATCATTAAATAGTTTTACAAATCTCCAATTTCCTGATTTCTACAAAAAGATTTATCTAACTAAAGTTTTAGAGATATCAATTAATACTATTTCAGTTTTTAAAGTTGGGAAAGCCATATTACTAGCCTCTAGAATTTCTATATTATATAATAAATGGTTAAACCTATTTAACGTTGCCATATTCTAGACCGTATTCCGCATTACGTTTTACAGCCCAGTCTCGCTGTTCTGACATAAACGGCGGGGAAGATGTTTTGAAGAATAGCACAAATTTACTCGTTTTCCCAAGGGTACGCAAGAATGGGGATTATACTTGGACCCATTTAGAACATTTTCCCAACCTGCTTCCCGCTGAGGATGCCACGCATCTTCCAGCGCAGGAAAACATCATATGGAATGCGATCTTTACAGCATGATATTTACGTTAAGAAATTGAATTATAATTGCAATATTTAACTAACTGCTGCTCATGCATTGTTACTATCCTACATATCTGTCATATCTCTTAAGGACAGAAGTATTCAGGGAATCCTCTCTCTCATCATCCTTAAGTGTCTCATTGGCCTCAATTAGTTTAGCAGTCTTATGAAAAAGTAAATCCTTATCTCAACAGCATATTTATATTTTCTTTCTTAAAGCACGCCATATCTTGCAAACTATTTTAAATAGAATTATTACAAAACCGAGCATATCCACAATAATTCTCATACTTTGCTAAAATTTCATACAAATGAACGCTACGTTGACAGAATATTTAAACAAGCTACTTCTGACATAAATCACATAGAAAACCCTCATTATGGCTTCAAACATAACCTTCAGACATAACAGTATAAAAAAATCAGACAATTAAGGAAATTTAAATAAGGAAACAGAATTATGTGAAACACTTAAATAAAATGCAACGACCTTGAAAAGTAAATAAGATTAGAAATAGAACAACTCTCATATCTTAAGAAACTATGCTATTAAACTCAATATATTTATATATGAATAATTCTATATAAAGTTTACTTAAGGTTACCAAAGTTACATTGAATTAAAATAAATATACAAATTGCCTGAATATACGAAAAAATTAAGTAACAAATGACTACTACTAACGGGTTATTTTATGATTGTCAAAGTTCAAAAAAAAATTTGAAAATTATATGTAATTAATTACAATATTGAATTAATATAATAATTTATTCCACAAATAAAGAAAAACCAACAATATCTTAATAGAGAATACATTGAATAAATCAAAGCCTAAATAAAAAAAAAAAAGTTTGA
>JABUQX010085215.1:45000-53606 GCA_015478945.1 Trachelipus rathkii
TCCAACTGCCATTGCATCTTGCAAAGTATAACCCCGGCTCTTTCTAATTCAAGACTGCACAACTATATATAAAATATATATCTTACAAAATCTCATTTTCTTTTTATAAATAAAATGATAATAAAAATAATAAATATTAATTTTATCACACATTAAAATTGAAACATGCCATCAATAATTCTAGAGTCCATGCTATTAATTTTCTTAACTCGATTTTTATTTTACAGATATTATACTTTCACTTTTATTGCAAGTTCTAATTAATTTTTATCGAATCAATTATTACAGGCATTTTTTTTAGTCTTTTTTTGCTAATATTCGGGGATTTTTTTATAATTTTATTATTTTAAGTCTATATAATATAACTTTTATATACATTATTATATTTCAACATTTTTTTCAAACTAATTTTACATTTTTTACTTTGTGTTTAATTTTTATTTTTTTATTTTTTTATTTTAATTTTACTTATTTAAATTTATTTTTCAAACTTTATTTTTTTATAAGTTTAATTATTTTATTTTATTTTTTTTTAATTTTAACTTTTTTTTTTTTTTTTTTTTTTTTTTTTTTTTTTTTTTTTTTTTTTTTTTTTTTTTTTTTTTTTTTTTTTTAAACATTTTGTTTTTACTAAAAAAATTTATTCTTTTCATGTTTATAACTTAAAAAATTTGTATATTTACATACCTTAAAGCAGTAAATCAGTAAATCAGTAAATCAAACGGCCATCCATACCCTCATACCCTTCCATGAACTATTGATCTATTGATCTTTTGATCTATTGATCTATTGATTCAAGTCATATTTTGTATAACATAACACAAAAACTTTTATTTATTTTTTTTTGTTTCTTTAAAATTTTTTGTTTTTACTAAAAAATTTATTCTTTTTATGTTTATAACTTAAAAAAATTTACATTATTTACATACTTACATCCAAGTAATTGGTAATAGTAAATCAAACTGCCCTCCATACCCTCCTACCCTTCCATGATCTATTGATCTATAGATCTATTGATCTATTGATCTATTGATTCAAGTCATATTTTGTATAACATAACAAAAACTTTTATTTATTTTGTATTGTTTTCTTTAAACATTTTGTTTTTACTAAAAAATTTATTCTTTTTATGTTTATAACTTAAAAAAATTTACATTTTTACATACCTTAAAGCAGTAAATCAGTAAATCAGTAAATCAAACTGCCCTCCATCCTCACCACCCTTTCGGGATCTTTTTTCTCTTTGGTTTTATGCATCTATTGATGCTATTGGGGTCTATTGATTCAAGTCATATTTTTGTATAACATACACAAACTTTTATTTATTTTTGTTTTGTTTCTTTAAACTTTTCGTTTTTACTAAAAATTTATTCCATTAAGTTTATATTAAAAAAAATTTTTTGTTATATTTATTACACACCTTTAAGCAGTAAATCAGTAAAATCAGTTAAATCAAACTGGCCCTCCATGCCCTCATCACCTTCCTGTGATCTATTGATCTATTGAATCTATTGATCTATTGATTCAGTCATATTTTGTATAACATACACAAAACTTTTAATTTATATTTGTTTTATTTTCTTTAAAATATTTTGTTTTTTACTACAAAAAATTTTATTCTTTTATGTTTATAACTTAAAAAAATTATGCATTTTTACATACCTTAAGGCAGTAAATCAGCTAATCAGTAAATCAAACTGCCCTCCAATCACCCTCCATCTATTGATTTTTGATCTATTGATCTTATTAATCTATTGATCTTATTGATATATTGCTACTTGATTCAAGATATTTTGTATAACAATAACACAAAATTTTATTATTTTTTGGTTTTGTTTCTTTTAACTTCTCGTTTTTTACTAAAAAATTTATTCTTTTTATGTTTATAACTTAAAAAAATTTGCATATTTACATACCTTAAAGCAGTAATCAGTAAATCAGTAAATCAAACTGCCTCCCATACCTCATACCCTTCTGTGATCTATTGATCTATTGATCTATTGATCTATGATTCATGTCATATTTTGTATAAAATAACACAAAACTTTTATTTATTTTTGTTTTGTTTCTTTTAACATTTTGTTTTTACTAAAAATTTATTCTTTTTATGTTTATAACTTAAAAGAATTTGCATATTTACATCTTAAAGCAGTAAATCAGTAAAATCAGTAAATCAAACTGCATTCCTACCCTTAATCTATTGATCTATTGATTATTGATTCAAGTCATATTTTGATAACATAACACAAACTTTTTATTTATTTTGTTTGTTTCTTTAAACATTTTCGTTTTTACTAAAAAATTTATCCCTTTTATGTTTATAACTTAAAAAACAATCGCATATTTACATACTTAAAGGCCAGTAACATTCAGTAAATCAAGTAAATTCAAACTGCGCTCATACCCTCATACCCTTCTGTGATATATTGGATCTATTGATTATTGATCTATTGATTCAAGTCCATTTCGTATAACAATACAAAACTTTTATTTATTTTGTTTTGTTTATTTAAACATTTTGTTTTTTACTAAAAAATTTATTCTTTTTATGTTTATAACTTAAAAAATTTGCATATTTACATACCTTAAAGCGTTAAATCAGTAAATCAGATAAAATCAACTGCCCTCCATACCCACATACCCTTCCATGATCTATTTGATCTATTGATCTATTGATCTATGATTCAAGTCATATTTTGTATAACATAACACAAAATCTTTATTTATTTTGTTTTGTTCTTTAAACTGAGGTTTTCACTATAATTTTATTCAATATTTGTCCAATTTTACAAAAATATTTTGTTTTTTTAACTAAAAATTTATTCTTTTTATGTTTATAACTTAAAAACTTTGCATTTTTAACATACTTTAAAGCAGTAAAATCATAAATCATAAATTCAAACTAACCCCTCATACCTCATACCAGTTCTGTGATATATTGATCTATTTGATTCTACTTGATCCTATTGATCTATTGATTCAGTCATATTTTGTATAAATAACATCAAAACTTTTATTTATTTTTTGTTTTGTTTTTTAAACATTTTGTTTTTACTAAAAACTTATTCTTTTTTATGTTTCTATAACTTAAAAAAATTTGCATATTTACATACCTTAAAGCAATAAATCAGTAAATCAGTAATCAAACTGCCCTCCATACCTCATACCCTTCTGTGATCTATTAATCTAATGATCTATTGATCTATTGATTCAAGACATATATTTTGTATAACATAAAACACAACTTCTTATTTAATTTTTGTTTTTGTTCTTTAGTTTTTTTTCTTTTCACAATAAATTTTTGTAAAAGCTTTTGTTTAAATTTGCTTTAAATATTACTCTTTTAAAAATTTCTGCTTTTGTTTAAAGTTGCTAACTAAAATGATCTGCATGTTTACATACTTTAAATGCAGTAATAGTAAATCATAATTCAAACTACCCTCACCTACCTCATACGTTCTGTGAATCTATATCTATTGATCTATTGATCTTTGATCTATTGACTCAAGTCATATTTTGTATAAATAACACAAAACTTTTATTATTTTTATTTTGGGTTTTCTTTAACTTTTCGTTTTTTACTAAAATTTTATTCTTTTATGTTTATAACTTAAAAAAATTGCATATTACATACCTTAAAGCAGTATTAAGTAAATCAGTTAATCAAACTACCCCCATCCTCATATCCTTCTGTGATCTATTGATCTATTGGATATCTATTGATCTATTGATCTATTGATCTATTGATCTATTCATTCAAGTCATATTTTTGTATACTAAAAAATTTTTTTTTTTTTATGTTTATAACAAATTTTTTTGCATATTTTTACATACCTATAAGCAGTAAACCTGTAAAATCAGTAAATCAAACTGTCCTCCATCCCTCATATCGTACCGTTTCTGTGCATATATGATCTATTAATTCTATTGATCTATTGATCTATTGATCTATTGATTCAAGTCATATTTTGTTAACATAACACAAAACTTTTATTTATTTTGTTTTGTTTCTTTAAACATATTGTTTTTATTTTAAAAACATTTATTTTATTTTTTTAATTTGCTTTTAATATTTTGTTTTTTACTAAAAATTTATTTCTTTTTAATGTTTATAATAATTTTTTTTTGTATAATTTACATACCTTAAGCAGTAAATCAGCTAAATCAGTAAATCAACTGCCCTCCATACCCTCATATCCTTCTGTGATCTATTGATCTATTGGATCTATTGATCTAATGTTCAAGTCATATCTAAGTATCACTAACACAAAAAACTTATTATTTATTTTTGTTTTGGTTTTTTAAAGCATTTTGTTTTTACTAAAAATTATTCTTTTTATGTTTATAAAACTTTAAAAAAATTTGGCATATTACATACTAAAAGCAGTAAATCAGTAAATCGTAAAGTCAGTAAATCAGTAATCAGTAAATCAGTAATCAGTAAATCAAAACTGCCCCTCCATACCCTCATACCCTTCTGTGGATCTATTGATCTATTGATATTTGATCTATTGATCTATTTGATCTATTGATTCAAGTCATATTTTGTATAACATAACAAAAACTTTTATTTATTTTGTTTTGTTTCTTTAAACATTATGTTTTTACTATAAAAATTAATTTATTTTGTTTAATTTGCTTTTAATATTTTTGTTTTACTAAAAAAATTTATTCTTTTATGTTTATAATTTTAATTTTTTTGTATATTAAATACCTTAAAGCAGTAAATCAGCTAAATCAGTAAATCAAACTAACCTCCATACCATCATATCCTTCTGTGATCTATTGATCTATTTTGATTTACTATTGATCTATTGATCTAATAATTCAAGTCATATTAGTATAACATAAACAAAAAACTTTTATTTATTTGTTTTGTTTTTTCTTTAAACTTTTTGTTTTTTACTAAAAAATTTATTTATTTTGTTTATTTTGTTTTAAAATATTTTGTTTTAAATTAAAATTTCTTTCTTTTTTATGTTAACTTAAAAAAATTTACATTTTTTACATACTTAAACAGTAAATCAGTAAATCAGTAAATAAACTGTATCTAGTACCCTCCTACCCCATCATGAATCGTATTGATCTATTGAATCTATTGATTATTGATCTATTGATTCAAGTATTTTTTGTAATATAATACATCAAAATTAAATTCTTTGCTGTGGCTTTGTTGGTTGTTGCTGTTGTTGTTGTTGTTTTGTTTGTTGTTGTTGTTGTTGTGTTTCTTTGTTTTTTTGTTTTTGTTGTTGCTGTCAAACAAAACATACATTCAAGTTAAATGCAATGTTACAACACTTTTTCAAAACATAACTCTAAAATATTAATGTTAATTTCACAACATTGTAATATTGAAAACTCAACAAAAATATATATCATCCTAGCGCAACTGACATACAGCACTCGTTAACAAGGTAACTAAAATTAAAAGTTCTCAACTTACCAGCGGACAGATTGGCATAGCAATCTCATCTTTATATACCAAACGCTCAAAATATTATTTTATTATTATTATTATTATTTATGTTTTTAAAATTTTTCCAAATTATTATTTTTTTAAATGAATATTACTTAATATTAATTAATTATTATATCACCTATATATGTATATGAACATACAAAGCCTAACAACACACAAAGCACACACATACACCACATACAACACACAACAATGAAATAGTATGACCTTTACTTAATAAGCATTTGATCAGTAGATGTACGATGATTGTATGGGTAGTGGCATTAAGTAAAGTGTTTATATTTGTTGTTGTGTGTGTGTATGTGTGTATGTTGTGTGTGTGTGTGTGTGTTAGGCTTTGTTATGTTCATATACATATATTAGTTGATAATAATAATAATAATATAATATAATAATAATAATAATAATATAACTAATAAAATAATAAATAATAATAATCATAATAATAATAATAATAATAATATTTTGAAGCGTTCTTGTTGTATACGTAAACGATTGAGATTGCTGATGCCATCTTCTGCCTGGTAGTTGAAAACTTTTATTTTAAGTTACCTTGTTTAACGAGTGCTGTATGTCAGTTGCGCTAGGATGATGATATGTATTTTTTGTTTAGTTTTTCATATTACAATGTTAATGTAAAATTAACATTAATATTTTAGAAGATATGTTTGAAAAAGTGTTGTATATTTTTCATTTAACTTGAACGTATGATATATTTAACAGCAACAAACAAAAACAACAACAACAACAACAACAAGCAACAACAACAAAATCAACACACAACAACAACAACAACAGCAACAACAACACAGCCACAGCAAAGATTTATTTTTATGTTATGTTATACACATAAATATGACTTGAATCAAATAGATCAATAAGATCAATAGATCAATAGATCAATGATCACGAATGGGTAGGAGGGTAGCTAGATACAGTTTGATTTACTGATTTACTGATTTACTGTTTTAGTATGTAAAAATGTAAATTTTTTTAAAGTTATTAAACATAAAAAGAAGAATTTTTTTTAAACAAAATCATTTTAAACAGAATAAGCAAAATAAAATAATTTTTTTATAGTAAAAACATAATGTTTAAAGAAAATCAAAACAAAATAAATAAAAGTTTTTGTGTTATGTTATACTAAATATGACTTGAATCATTAGATCAATAGATCAATAGATCAATAGATCAATAGATCACAGAAGGATATGAGGGTTGTTTGATTAGCTGATTTACTGATTTACTGATTTACTGCTTTAAGGTAGTTATTTCCTACAAGAAAATGGGTTATAAACATAAAAAAATAAGAATTAAGATGAAAACAAAATATTAAAAGCAAAACAAACGAAAATAAATAACTTTTTATTAGTAAAAACATAATGTTTATAAGAAAACAAACAAAAATAAATAAACAAGTTTTTGATAGTTATGTTACACAATATGAACTTGAATCACTGATCATCAGATCCCATTAATCAATAGATCAATAGTCAATAGATCAATAGAATCAATAGATCAAGAAGGGTATGAGGTATGGAGGGCAGTTTGATTCTTACTGATTTACTGAATTTACTGATTTACTGATTTACTGATTTACTGATATTACTGATTTACTGATTTACTGATTCTGCTTTAGGGTATGTAAATATGCAAATTTTTTTAAAGTTATAAACATAAAAAGAATACATTTTTTAGTAAAAACAAAATGTTTAAAGAAACAAAACAAAAATAAATAAAGTTTTTGTGTCTATGTTATACTAAATATGAACTTGATCATTAGATCAAATTAAGATCAATAGATCCAATAATCACAGAAGGATATGAAGGTATGGAGGGCAGTTTGATTTACTGATTTACTGATTTACTGCTTTAAGGTATGTAAATATACAAAAAAAAATTAAGTTATTAAAACAAAAAAAAAATAATTTTTTAGTAAAAAGAAATATTAAAAGCAAATTAAAGCAAAATAAATAAATTTTTATAGTAAAAACATAATGTTTAAAGAAACAAAACAAAATAAATAAAAGTTTTTGTGTTATGTTTATACAAAATATGACTTGAATCAATTAAGATCAAATAGATTCAATAGATCAAATAAGATTAATAGATAAGTATATCACAGAAACGGTATGAAGGGTATGGAGGGACAGTTCGATTTACTATTTACAGTTACTGCTTTTAGGGTAATGTAATATGCAAAAAAGTTTGTTATAAACATAAAAAGAATAAATTTTTTAGGAAAAACAAAATGTTTTAATATCAATAGATAATAGCATCATAGATCAATAGATCAATAGAATCACAGAAGGGTATGAGGGCATAGATCACAGAAGGATATGAGGGTATGGAGGGTAGTTTGATTACGGATTTACTGATTTTACTGCTTTAAGTATGTAAAACATAACAATTTTTTTAAGTTATACAACATAACAGGATAAATTTTTTTTAGTAAAAACGAAAAGTTTAAAGAAAACAAAATAAAATAAATAAAAGTTTGTTGTGTTTGTTATACAAAAGATGACTTGAATCAATGATCAATAGATCAATAGATCAATAGATAATAGATCACAAGAACGGTATGAAGGCTGAGGAGGGTAGTTTTGATTTACTGATTTACTGATTTACTGGCTTAGGGTATGTAAATGCAAATTTTTTTAAGTTTATAAACATAAAAAGAAATAAATTTTTTTTAAGTAAAACAAAATAATTAAAGCAAAATTAAAACAAAAATAAATAAAATTTTATAGTAAAAAACGAAAAGTTAAAGAACAAAACAAAATAAATAAAAGTTTTTGTGTTATGTTTATACAAAATATGACTCTGAATCAATAGATAAATAGATCATTAGATCAATAGATAATGGGAAGGCGGACGAGGGAATGGAGGGCAGTTTGATTTACTGATTTTCTGATTTACTGCTTTTACAGGGAATGTAAATATGCAAATTTTTTTAAGTTATAAACATAAAAAGAATAAATTTTTTAGTTAAAAACAAATGTTAAAGAAACAAAACAAAATAATAAAATGTTTTGTGTTATGTTATACAAAATATGACTTGAATTAATACGATCAGATAGATCAAATAGATCAACAGAACGGTTGAGGGTATGGAGGGTTAGTTTGA
>JABUQX010085216.1:0-28456 GCA_015478945.1 Trachelipus rathkii
TATTAACTTCTGTACATCTATCAGCTGAGCTTTAATTTAGGCGGTCTACCTCACAAAATATTAAAATTTTGTTTTTATATCAAATATTTCATTAGTTGTGAAACCATGTTTGATTATATCAATATAAAAAATATTAATGATACATTCTTCTATATCATAAATACGATGTATATCTTGTTTTTAAACTTTCTGTCAACTATAGCAGATAAATGTTGAAGAAAACTCCTTTAAAAGTACGATTTGGCAAAAATGTTTTGCGATGTAATGGTAATCTTAATTGAGTTTTTTATTAATGGCAGTAACGATCAATAGGTTGACTGATACAGCAAAACCAAGGTGATTTTTGGACACAGAACACACAAATTAGTCTAAATATGCTGAGAAACCCTGACGATTGTTTTGGTGTTACCCTCAGTGTATGCTCAGCAGTTTATTCAGTGGGTTGTATGCAAGAAAATTTTGCCGATTTCAATCCGATTAATAGTGGTAAGAGAATCGCCGATTAGCCTGTGTGATTGTAAGCTAGAGTAATGAGTCTGATTACAGGATTGAATCGGTGCATGTGTCATCGATCTTGTAATAATTCAATAAGTTACATAATTAATAATATATATAATAATAATTAATAATAATTAATAATAATAATAATAATAATATAATAATGCTAGCTACCGTGGGCATAATGGTAGAGAGATAGACGTTCTTGAAGAGGCGGTTTCGATCCCTGTTACGAAAGATCCTAAAAAGTTCCCTTATCAAATAGGGAACGTGTCAGGACATTTGCAAACTTTTAATTAAAAAATCAATTATGTAACAAAATAAATAGTATAAGGTAATGAGAAAACAAACGAGTAAAAACCTAGTTTCATGCATAACACTAATAACTAATAATAATTTACAAAATAAAATTAAATACAAAAAATAATTAATAAGTTGTATAATAACCATTTACTATATAATATACTATATATAATATATATATATTATATATATAATATATATATATATATATATTATATAATATATATATATATATATATATATATAATATATAATATATAATTATAAATGATATTATAATTAAAGTATTAAGGGTGCTTGGTTTTAAACCAACTAAAAAAAGTTGTTTTGGCTTTGTTTTGATATTTCATAATATTTAACTAAAAAAGTAGTTTAAAAAACTAAAAGTAGTATAGTTAATATATCTTTAAATTATAACGTAGTAGTAGAGCCTTATTGCAACGTGCATATAGTGTGCTCACGTTTTTAAGACGTACACATTGTGGTTTCTATTTACGTCCATGATTGGGATCATTAGTTATGTACGGTACGACGATTTATTTATTGTTTGCTGTTGTGTTGTCGTTTGTGTTGCTTACGGTACTGCGCTGGTGAAGACACAAAACACACACACCTATTAAATGACGTCATATTTTTGTTTTTTTTTTACTACTAAATAATATATTAGTTTATATATAAATATATATTTAATATTATAATTATATATATAGTATATATATAATATTATATAATAATATATAATATATATAATATATTATTATAAAATTCATAATATATATAATATTATATATATATAATATATTTATATATATATATATAATATAATTATTTTTCGTGCACAGGACCGAAACCATCAATGAGCCCATAGGGAAGCGGTCTCCAAACACTGGGTTGAAAAATCAATTCCATTTGTGGGTCCTGGCTCATACTTATTTAAATGTCGTAAAAGAAAATTTAAATGTGAAATAGAATAATTCAAAGGTCAACAAAAAATAAATTGAAAGTATTAAGAAGCATGAAATACACAAGATTTGTCCTATACATTAATATCTAGTCCGATGTTATGTTTATCGAGTAAAATTGAATTGTTGTTAAGAAAAGTGAAATATGATAATAAAGGATATAGAGATGTTGTGTATTATTCACAAAGATATGGGGGATTCAGACAAGATATTAAGGCATATAATCTTTTAGTGTTATGGACCAATAAGTAATTAATGACGACGACGGCGAATGGGGTCCACGTTGAGGGCAATCAAGAAGAATATTGTGAACAGATCGACAGGTGCGCGATCTGGAAACATTTCCAATGGAGTGAAATCTGCGGTACATTCCATAGTTGGTGTGGCTGATGTTGTGTGTGGCCAATGAGGAGGGCGTGCAAGTATCATCTCTTGTTAAGCGCATCCGTCGATGAGAGGAAGACCACCTACCAATGTTTGGCTTTTACACTTCTAAGTTTTACTCCTCGTTGATCACAGTCCAGTATTCCTACCAATAAAACCGGAAGCTTATCGAAGAGCAGGATAATAAATTCAGTTGATGGGAGGCGATCTTGCATCGCAATGATCATTTCGGAAGGTATCCGAATGACATGTTCCGAGAAAGTAGGAGGTGGCATTCGGGCCTCTTCTCTCTTCGTAGATTTCATGGCCCCAACTTAACCACCACGTAAGAGGGGGATCACACATCCAGCTGTATTTGTTTCTTGAGAGCGGTGGAGCAACCGAAGAAATCTGTTAAGTGCTACACGCGGATACCGATTGTTTTTAGAAAAATAGTGGTGTCTTGAGAGGGCCCTTGAGCGAATCTGTAACAAGATACATAAGAGTGGTCTTGGTTCAGGAATGATAATTGGAGAAAGAGGGCACATCATGTTATAGCCGTTAATTCTAGCTCCTTAAGGTAGTAAAAAGTTGAAGTCATTATAAGAGGGAGGGGTATGGTGAGAGGTTTGCGGTTTATCAGGGAAGACAGCAATATACGCGTCAGCCCACACTGTTCCACTATGTTTCAGTAGACCGGGTCACAGTAAACATTGGAAGTACATTCATCGTGAACTTGTCGGAATTGAGTATAGTGCATATATCGGTATTACCTGCTTAAACAGAAGGCACGGAATTGGCTAGTATTGGAGAGGGCTAAGCGCTAAGGTCAGATTGAGTGGGATGAAGGGAATAGAGAAGTGTATACGCTTCAATCATAAGAGAACGGCAACACCTTTTGGCAAAGGTATGTTGAGAAGTTGAGGGGACGTTACGGCAATAAATTTTACTTAACTTCTTTGAGGGTAGTATTCAATTCAATTCATATTTTTACGGTGATTTTTTAACAATTTCTTATACAGAATTGAATGCTCTTTCGAATGGTGTGTATTTTCAATAGGTAAAATATATTTTTTCATGGTTTACAGGAGGATACGGGGGGGGGGGGTTAAATTTTGGCAAGTCATAATGGAAAAATTGCATTAACCTTATTATTCATGCGGTCAGTAAGAAATTTTCGGAGCATGTATAGTCAGGGAAGATGCACATTTTTTGTTTAAATAAATTTTTTGTATGCAGAACGAATTTGTCGCTGTGAATGGGAAAAATTTCAAATTTTCAAAAGTTTCCCATAAACAGCGGGAAACCCCTCGAGTTTACAAAACATTTATTTACACAAAAAATGTGAAACGTGCATAGTTGTAAATGATCTGGAAATTTCGTATTGGTAGGATGAATAATAAAAAAAATCATGATTTTTTTATTTTTGAGTTGGAAAAAAAAATAGAATTGGTGGCATGCAACTTTTTTAATATTTATCAAATTAAAATGAAACTTTCAAAGCTTCTGTAACTTTATAAGTTACAAATATTTTATTTAGAATAATTTATCGTATGACCAACAGTTTTGCCGCTGATCAAGAAATTTTTTTTCGAAAACTTTGAAATGTTTCCCATGAGCAGCGGCAAATCTGTAGGCATACAAAAACTTTATATAAAAAAAAATGTTAATCTTCCCTAATTATTAATGCTTTGAAAATTTCAAACTGATAGTATAAATAATAAAAAAGATTTTGTGATTTTTCATTTTTGAGTTGCCAAAAATATTTTATTAATGATTGCTGTCATACAACATTTTTATTATTCATCTGATTAAAATGAAATTTTTATAGCTTTTATAACTCGACGACTTACACATTTTTATTTAAATTAATGTTTTGTATACCCAACGGTTTTTACCTCAGCGTTTAGGAAAGCGTTTGAATAATGATATTTCCTTTTTAACCAAGTCATTTTGAATACGATTTTGGTATCACAAAAAATTTATTTTAAACAAAATATGTGATATCTTTCCCCAACTATTGAGTGTTCTGAAGTTTTCGTAACAATCAAGATACGAAATAAAAAAGTTAATTACATCAACTTGCAATGCCAATCAATTTTTTTTTTAGCAAACTTAAAAGTGTAAGAAAAATAAATGAGTGTTTTTTTTAAATAAAATTGTGGCATATAACTTTTTTATCATTCATCTCTTAATTAATTAGTAAAATTTTACTACTTTGTAAAAATTTGGCGAAGATACACATTTTTTTCATTTATATAAATTTGTTTGTTATCCAACGGTTTTCCAATTGTTCGCAGTTCAACTTCAAACTTTTTATTATTTTCAAAAATATTTTTTTCATTTCAGAGCTGCTACTTCGGAGTATAACAACAAATAAAATGCACAATTTTATATGTTCTCGGTTTCTTCTTGAGGTTTTTAATGTTAGTATAGAACGTTCACTATATTGGTGATGGGTATCTCTCAATCATGGAAAAGTAGAGAAATAACTTTTGTGTGCGATGTTGTGCAGATAACATTTTAATTTAGGGTGGAAAAAAAACTTTGTTTTTTAAGACAAAAATAAAAAAAAGAAATTAATATATTGCTGTTATGTTTGGGTTATTTTTTTATAAGACAATAGTGTTTAGAGACAAGTTGTATTAGTGAAATTCGTTTGCAAAAAATCTTTTGTAGTTCAGTCATAAAGATTACTTGTTAACAAAAATTGCGGGTTCATAAGCACATTTGGGAAAGATAATTAAAAAAAAAAAAAAAATAATAAAAATTAAAAAACGCATTGCTATTTTATTGAAGGGTGCAAACAAGTAATTATTATGTAGAGCAATGCTGTCTGTTCGATAAGGTGTAGTATTATTCCCTAGCCAAAAATTAAATTAATGTGTACAACCAGCTGCAACTCTCCCTTAAGGATGTTATAAAACTGTCTTTGCAAAAAACATTCAGAAAGTATTAAGGAAATCTCGTACAGAATAGATGTCATATCAAACGGCCTTGGGGTTTAAAAGCGAAGATAGCATGAAGAGCACCCAGCAATGGCATAAATTTGACTGTTGATGTGTTCCTCCCCGTGTTGTTAAGGACGAAAAGAATCGGGGAGAGGGAGACTTATCGATCCTCTAAAATTCTTTTCGCACACGAGAGTGCAGAAACTAGCCTGCAGGGGCGCCTTCACTTCTTGGACATTCGCTGGGTCGGTAAATGGCAAGGGTTGCTTCGCAATCACAAGAACCTTTGTTCAACTTGTGTAGCATGCATGTAATCTCACGTTCGAAGAGAGAAGTTGGGCAGCAGTATCTCGAGATCAAACCTCAAGGCTCAACCCGTCGAGACGATCGAAGGACCTGTGGAGATAGTGGATCGCCTAACAGTTTTGGATGGGGATCTAAGTGGTTGGTGTATTGGTAGAGTGGGGAGGTACTGACCATAATAGTTATTGGCATGCAAGTAAGCCAACTTCGATAGATTCGTTGCGATGTTGAGATTAATGACGTAAATAAAGGGATCTTGAGCGATCAGCCCTCCAAGATTTGGAGGTGAGATGATGTAATAGGTCAAGGTACAAGCGCCGAATCGACTCAAGTCGTTTTCCCAGGTGTTTATGTGGCCGTTGCGGTGTTTAGGTAGTTATCGGTAGGAATTGATGTACCTAGAAATTTTGACTTGTGAAGTTAACAGGAATGAGCGAACCATATAAAGTTACGATTCGCGCGGAGGAAGGTGGCAAGGTATTACTTCAGCTTTTCTTATTTTCACCTAAAAAGAAAAAAAGGAGTTTTTGTGTGAGAAAATGGAAACAAATGGGAGTTATCTCCGTTGTGAAATATTCTCAAAACTTAGTTGAAGTTGCCGTTCAAGAAATATTGGTCAACCTGGCACCAGCGTTACTAATAAGCGCAAGGGGTCCTTAACATAGGGAAAGCAAAAAAAAATTGACCTCGTTCGCTGGGAATAGGTAGTAGACGACTGTTATTGATACAGAGCAAATAGTAATGCGGCTTATGAAACCTGCCGGCTGAGGAATAACTTCCATCCCAGATTTATAAGTTGGCGTGATAAGACAATGAAGAGCAACCGAACCTGGATGGATCTATCTGACAGAAGGCATATTTAATAAAAAAGAGGGAGCTGTCCTTGGAACCAAGCGAGTGAAGTTTAAGGAGAAGCACAGTCTACCAGTTGTGTCATAAAGTTTTCATAGTAATATATATATGAAGATCCTATAATAAGTATATAATATTAGTAGTATATCAGTATATATACTTAATATTATATATATATATAGTATAATAGTATCTATATATACGTATATATTATATTTATAATATATGATGAAGTGAATAGAGGTTTGAGGATTAGTATATTAGTAGGTTGGGTGATTCTAATCCATTTTTTCCGAGTACCGGAGTGTATGGGACCGCTCGATTAATTTTTTTAGAAAACTTATATTTGCATGGCGTTAATGTATTCTGGTTACCTGGAAAGTGTTCAAAAAACGCGTACCATTCGGCGTTTTTTGAGATTTTACCTCTGGCTTGTATACAGGGTCGAGCCACAAATGTTTGACCAGAGTGGACAGCAAAAATTTATCACTTAATAAGATGTTAACTTTTAAGTCATATTCTATTTGGTAAAGTCTTCTTAATATCAAAATTTTTAAAGATCTTTTTAGAGAGGATACTTTAGAGGTACATTTGGTTGTTTAATGTTTTTTTTTTTGGGCAAGATTATAATATTATCACCAATGAAAATGAATCCGAAACTATTGGTGGTTAAAAAATACGAAAGAAATTTCCGAATTTTTTATCAAGTGGGGTGTATTATAAAAGAATGTAGAAAGGTAAATTTAATCGCTATGTAAATTTGGATGGTGAAAGATACATACTGAGTCTATAGGTTTTAAACACATAAAATCTTATTTGACGGTATATTGAATAATTTATTAAAAAAAAATTATATACAGGGTGATTCCAAAATTCAATTTTTCGGAAAATCGGTAACTTTGAACCTTAATTTCTCTGATTGTTTAAACTATAATAATCTGAAAAATTTCCAACGTCATGCCCAGGGATTGTTCCTTCACCTGCAATATTGACTTTGGAATTTGCTTGGTTTAAGAAATACAGCCCTTCAAAAAGCCCCAAAAAAAATTTTTTTTTTAAAAGTTGTGTTTTTAAAGACTTATTAATTTGTTATAGTTTAATTATATATTGTTTCAAGACAATACATATGACAAATGAAATAGTGTGTGCAATTCAGCGACGGAAATGATAAACCAATGTTAGAAGTAAATTTAAATTTAGGTTAACTATACCATAGAGAATGTACCATAAATATCTACTTACAATGAAATGTTCTCACAATTACCTATATTGAATAATATTTTTTCTCGATTTCTCCTTCTTACTTAATTTGAAGTTTATTAATAATATTATATATATATAATATATTACTAGAGAACCTATATATATATATATACCATTATATATATAATATATATATCTATATTAATAATAATATACTATAGTACAATATATTCCTATATAAATATTATCAATATAAATATGTTGAATTAATTTCTTAGTTTATATATAATTATAAATATATATTATATATAATTATAATATATATATATATATATATATATGTACCGTAAGCGTTACATAGTGTAAAATTTATAAAAGGATATATGTAAGTGCTACAAAGATTTCTGGTACACAGATATAAGAAATCTTGTACAAAGCATGTCCTATATGCGATAAATAACTGTTTCATTCCTTTTTTTGTATTATCAAGGTCACCGAGGTGATTCTGTCACCAACGGCGTGCCATGGGGAGAGAGCCAGTTATGAAAAAGAGATCGGAGAGCCAACAGCTTGACACTCTCTCGGTCCTAAAATTGATACTTATTAATGGTAATCATTTCTTTAAGAGTATTTAAAAATGTCAATTATATTCTTTGAACAGTGAATTCTTAATAAGTGATGTTCATGGTAAATAAGTCCTTAAGACATAATTAATAGAAATAATGTAAGTATATTTTATTTTACCCCAAAAACTATTTTTATTGCTATCATCAATATTTGAAACTGTAATAGGGCGAATTAATCATTATAGAGATCAAGCTTGTACATATATATATCTATATATATTATAGTATCTACTATTATAGCAACTATATATATATATATAATATACTATATTATTATAGTATATATATATATAGTGCCTATATATTACTATATATTATATATAAATATTTTCACTAAATCTGATTATATACATAAAAAAAAAACCTTTAAAATGCAAAAAGTAATAAACATTTGTGCAGGAACATTTTTTTTGCGGTATATGGTTATAATACCTTTAATACTATACTCTATAAAACCGCTATATACACTGCACAAATCTATTATTTGCCATTTATAAAGGTTCTTTTTTATGCTATTAATCATACCTATGAAATATTATTATATATATATATATATATTATCTACTCTATATATATATATATATATATATCAATATATATATATTATATTATATATATCTATTTATATTATATATATATACTATTTATTAATAATATATTATATGTACAAAGCTTGATCTCTATAATATTAATTGGCCAGAAATTTAAGAAGATCACTTTGAATATTTATAATAATAAAATAGTTTTGGAATAGCGAAACGCTTCTTTAATTATTTCTTTATTAATTATGTCTAATGACTATTTTACATGAAAACACATTAAGATATTTCACTGTTCAAAAATAAATTGCTTTTTAAATACCTTAAATATGATTTTTGTATTAAAAGTAATCATATTTTTGGGTTAAAGACGTAGTGTCAAGATGTTGGCTCTCCGATATCTCTTTTTCATAACTGGCTCTCTCCCCATGGCACGCCGTTGGTGACAGAATCACCTCTGTGACCTTGATAATACAAAAAAAGGAAATGAACAGTTTTTTGCTCGAACACGGGACTTTCTTTGTACAAGATTTTCTTATAGCAGTGTACCAGAAATCTTGTAGGCACTAAGTTCATATCTTTTTTATAATATTTTCTTACTATTTATTAATATATATACATATATCTAATATATATATAAATATATATATTATATATATATATATTAGTATATATATATTATATATAATATATATGATTATATATATATATTATATATTTATAGTAGGATTAAATTTTTCAAGTTATTTAGTTAATTTTGTCCTTTACAGTAGATATAATGGTACATTCTACTTATAATTAAACTTAAATTAAATTTTTCTTACATTGTTTTTCATCTCTTTATCTACATATTCATTTGTCTATGTATTGTCTGGAACTATAATAACTATAATAGTAGCTATCATATTCAACCTTAAAAAAAAAATTTTTTTTGGCATTTTTTGAAGGGCTGTATTCTTTCTTAACACCAAGCAATATATACCCTTCAAAGTTCAATATTGGCAGGAATCGGACTTTACATTCCTTTTGGTAGTAGTATCATATGTGTGAAATTTTTCAGATTTGTTTAGGCACTCTTACGCGCTCAGAGATAATTAGGGGCTTCGAATAGTTGGAGGGCACTTGATTTCTCCGAAATTTGATTTTGGAGCGACGCCCACCTTGTATTAATCTTTTTTTTAAACAGATATTCATTGTTGTTTCTAAAACTTCAAAAAAAGATTTTTTTAGGTTAACCATAACTTTGTCGAGGTATGTATCATCACAGGGACCCCGTCTCCGGGGCCAAGATCTCATAGCGGTTAGAAAGATGTCCTTCTTTTAACTATATACACTGGCCCCACTGAAAATGGAAATTTCTCATTTTTATCAGCACCAATTTTTCGGATTCATTTTCATAATGAAATATTATTTTGCCAAAAAAAACATAAAAGGCCAAATGTACCATAAAGCTCACTCCCTAACGAGAGATCACACATTCTCTATGAAATTTGGTATAAGACTTACCAATATGGAGATATGACTTATAATGTTACCACTCTATTAAGTGATAAATTTGCTCCACCTGGTCAAACATTTTGCCGCACCCTGTTACAACCAGAGTAAATCTACAAAAACGAATGGTGTTTTTGAACTTTCCAGGGATAACATTAACTCCATGCAAAATATAAAGTTTTCAAATATCGAGCGCCAACTTCATAATTTTGGTAACGTCGCACAAAAGATGGATTAGACCCATATATATATACTCCACAGGAATATATATAAATACATTCATATATTCTAAAACTTATCCTAGTACTATTATATATATATATTATACTATATATTATATATATAATATATATAATATTATATATATTATATATATATATAATATATATTATATTATATAATTAAAAAATGTATGTATTAATATATATATATACCGGTCTTATATTATATAAATATATATATATATTATATAGTATATAATATATATATATAGTAATATATATATATATATATTATATATATATATATATATATATATATTATATTTATAAAATTAACAATTATAATATAATATACTATATTTATTATATATATTATATACTCAAGCGTGGGTAAACGAAAGAGGTAATAATTTACTAAGCTGGTAGTGTCAGCTTTCCTGCTCCACGGTTTCATGCCACTATGCCCATCATAAGGGGAACTAATCCCTCTGAATGAAGGATTCGGATCCAGAGTAAGAGCCCTCGGAAACATGAAAGGCTATTATGCGGAAGCACTGCACCTGAGCCGTGCTATTTGCCGCATGGACGCTGCGATCAGGATTACTTCAACCTTCAAACCACAGATATGGTGCTTTTTATTCTCTTTATCAATACGTGCGGAATTCTGTGCTAAAAACTAGGTATCGAACATAAAACACTAAAAGTCTTTCTCCATGGTAAAATACAATAAAATCTTTCTGTACAATTCTTTAAGCACATGCGAACATTATAACAGAATTGTCATCAACTTTGCTTCTCCTCTTCACTGCCTACTTATATAGTTTCTGCGATGGCAACAAAGTTGTCTAACCTTTTTGAAAATGCTGAACTAACTTTCTCTGTCCTATTATTTTGCACTCTATATTCCACTTTATGACTACTCCGAATACTACTGACTTCTCTATCGTGCGCCAACTGATTTAATGCAGCACATATTGTAATCTCCTCTCTCTCTCGTCTCTCTCTCTCTCGCTCGTCCCCTTTCTCTCGTCTCATCTCTCTCTCTCATCTCTCTCTCTCTTCCTCCTCTTCTCTCTCTACTCATCCGGTCTGCGTCCGCTGCTCTCTGCTCTCTCACGTCCATCTGCAGGATACGTCATCTCTACTTCTCTCGTCTCCCTCTCTCTCTCTCTTCTCTCTCTCTCCCTCGCGGTACGAGATCTCTCTCTCTCTTTAATTCAATTCTTCCATCTCCTCTCTCTCTCTTCATCGCTCCTCTCATTCTCTCTCCTCCTCAAATTTCACTACCGATACGTTTAAGTCTCTCTCTCCCTAACTCATCAGGTTTTCATCGTGACGAATTTCGGACTCCTCTCTCTCTCTATCTCTCTCTCTCTCTCCAGACGGATATCCTGCCTTTACATAAAGCCCCTTTCTCAGAGGTGACCTAGTCTCTTCTCTCTCTTCTCCTCTCTCTCTGGGTCCACCAACTCATCCTTTCGTCTCGGCCCTCATCTCTCTCTCCTCTCTCCTCTCTTCGTGTCTTCGGTGCACTCAGTTCTCTTCTTATCACACACTCAATTACTCATTATATACTCTCATCTCCTCAATCGTTTCTTTGAAAGGCGATAGTGCTATTCCCTCCTGCGAAAAGGGTGCGCCTTGCGCGAGTGGTTCTATCTCGTTTCACATCTCTTCCTCTCTCATCACTCTCATCTCTCCTCCTCTAATCTCTCCCTCTACTCCGATTCAATCGATCTCCGATGTAATTCATCCTGTCTCTGGTAATTATTCTTCTCTCCTTCTCCATTTATATTTTCTCTACTTACTTGTCTAAACAGCAACCAGATCGAGTCAGTATAGAAGACCGATTTACTACACATCGATTCGGGGTAACCGACTCGATCGATTCGATTTGGCAACCATTCAATCAATATGATCTAATCCTCTCCTCCAATCTCTCAGTCATCTCTCTCTCTTCCGACCTCAATTCTCTCTCTCATCTCTGAAAATGACGGTATCTTTTACTAACTTAGTGGTTCTTAAACATTTTGGACCTCTGAACTGGGACTAACCTCTGCTTGGTACAAAAAAGCCTTCATTCGCCTTCATTATGAGGGCTCAGACAACCTACTCTCTCAACCTCTTTCCACTCTCTGGCGGGCTAATCCTTGCACGTTCAGGAAACGTGGGGCTCCAGTATATCCTCTCATTCTCATGCAGTCGGTCTTCCTGTGTCCAACTTAAGAGAGTTGGGATCTACACCCTCCTCTCAACCCTCTAAGTTTGTCTTCTTAATATTTTAAAAATACTTCAAGTACCCGACCTAAAAACCCTAGGTTGTATTCAGAGAGATTGAGCGAAAAGAAGTCCTCTCCAATAAGGGAAGTGTTTAAAGATAAAATTATAGAAGCAAGAGATTAGAAAATTGTTCTACTGAACAAAAAAAGTATCATTTAATCAGTTACAATTATTATTCATCGCTTATGTTTGTTACGATCGCATAATATATGATTAAGAAGCGAATTTGTGTGTCGAAGGTCTAGGCTTCGATTGCCTGAGTGACTCTCTATATAGAAAGGTTCCCTTCTTCGATTTAGGGTATAAGCCTGTGAGGCATAATCTTTCGTGCGAGAAATATCCATGTATAAATATACTAACCCAATAAAAATCATTTAAAATCAAAACGGGTCTTTGACTAGCGATGACTTATTAATAACAAACAAAAATACTTATCAGAATATGTATTTCTTCACTTTGAGTTCTGATTGAATTATTGATATGAGAAATATGAATAATTAAAATATAAAGGTAGTAAAAGAGTTAAAAGTAAATGTATTATGATGATAATAAAATAATAATTAAATTAATAATTATAAATATATAAATTTATATATATAATAATTACAATATTAATTATAAAGAAGAGTGATAATAAAATTATATATAAAAGGAATAAATAATAATATTTATACTTAACTATATTTAACATTTTAAATTTCTTAGTTAAATTGTTAAAAATAATGATAAACTCATACATACAACATAATAATTTTGAACATAATAAATTTTTATTTAAATTATTGAGTTAAAAGAAAAACAATTTTTCAATTATTCTGCCGTAGAAGCAAATGGACATGTATATTCTATTTCTCCTCTCACCCCTCCCAATCATAACACTAGAAAGAAAACACACAACACAACAAACTTTTCTTAAAAAAAAGACTGATTTATAAACAATAAATATTAAAAAAAAATGTATAATGAAAATTTCCGAGTTCTCTAGAATCCATGGTTAATTTCAAAAAACTTGCACATTGCCAAATAACAATCACACCACCAAGATATATACCATCCATCCCAATGAATCCTACCCAAACAAAATCACGTTTTCTACACATAAATTTATCATATTATTATCCTCCTTTAATTCGTTTGTTCTTCCACCTTCTCACGGGGTAACATTTTCAACCGGAATAAATATATTTAACAATATGTAATAATAATATTCTTCGAAAATCAAGAAAAACTTATAGAATTTACCAAAATTTAATCTAATCCTCTCAATTGGAAGAGATTTTTACTCCCTAACCCCAATTATTTTATGTCCCATAATCAATCTAAGTTTCAAAAAATATCTGGAGAATAACTATTTCTCTTGATTCATATCATATTATATAATTATATATATAACTATAACTCTATATATGTTAAAAAGTATCTAGTCTTTGTTAGACTGTGAGGTAAGAAAAATAAAATAAATAAAATAAAATCACTTTATAATTATAATTACATAATAAATTAACATAGAACCAGATTATAAGTTTGTCGTTGTTATGAACAATAAATAAAAAAAGAATATGTACCTAAATTCAATGAGTAAATGTATTATCTTTTTTTATTTTATATATATATCTTATTATTCTTATTTTTAGTCTTATCTTATTTAATATTTATATATTATAGAATTTTTGGAAAAAAATAAAAAAACGCTTGCTTAAAATTTGTTGTTTTCCTTATTATCATATAATAATTGTAAATTAATAAATTAAAATTTGGAAAACAATATCTCTTGGGGGATGAATTAAAAGAAAGGTGGAGGAAGATTACACCTCGTTGATTGTAAGTTGGTAATAAGATAAGAAAAAAAGGTAATCACATTACCCTCAATGATAGTGGATTTTTTTTTTGGGTTCACGACAACCTTAATCTGGTCCTGGGTACTTTTGTATAGTGATTTTGTTTTTCCAGCAGTTTAACAAAAACTAACCCTTACAGAGGGAATTTAAATTACCATAATTTAAGGATCTCTCAGAATTTTAATTCTATATAAGTTTCTTGGTAAATTTTTTACAAAAAAATAATGAATAGTTAAAACGAAAATTGGTAGTTTGTGGGAAAGAATACCTGAATTAGAGGATATGTTAAAAAATATTATTTAACCGCTGTGCATGTCAGGCAATTTCATATTCTTATCATCTGTTAGTATAATAAGTAGAACGATATTATTAATTTGTTTTTCATTTGAGAGCTGTTTTGTTTTCTGTGTTATTAGGATAATTGAAGAGGTCCATTTTAGAGTAACTGAAAATTTTCTATTAAACGTCTAGTAGAGTTTCATTTTTAATATATATAAATATATATATAATAATTATTTATATATATTATATATATCTATATTATAATATTATATATATAATATATATATATATATATATATATATTATATATATAATATAATATATATATATATATATAAATATTACTATATTATATAATATATATTATCTAATATATATATAATATATTAGGCCATGGAAAGCTATGCTTTGAAATCAACAATTGTAGTTGGTTAAAAATTTGAGTTTTTTTTTGGTTAATCTGGTATAGTTTAACTGATCATTAGCGTCGTACAAAATTTTATGTTTCTCATCCATGTTTTTCTTTCCAGTTGATGCAAGGAGAATTATTCAGGGATGAGTTTTTTTTTATGTGGAAAAAAATCCAAATTTCTTTTATCATAATTATTCTTTTTTTAAAAGAGAATAAACTTTTTGAGCATACAAGGGATTAGCCCAAGGTTAGTTCAGAAGTTTTTTTTACTTAATAAAGAAATTGTTACTAGTAACAATTGGTGTTTTTTTTTTTCACAAATAGTTATTATTTAATATATGTTATGGTTGAGGCTTCTTGTCTGTTGCACCATATAAATAATTAATGTTTAAATTTTTAATGTTTGCAAATAAAGTTTAACCTACGTAAAAAAAAATGACGTTAAAAATTATCATTTTTAATAATTATTAGACTTTTATTTACTTTACCATTTGATAACTTCACAAAACAATATTTTTGTTAGGAGTAAATGATTAGCTTTAGAATATAAAGTAATTTTGTGAATATGTCTGTTTATTTGTATTACTTACCCTTGTAAATAATTTGATTTTAGAAAGAAATTTTATTTAGAAGTGAGAACATGTCTTTTTCGCCCTTAGTTACTACGACAAATTTTCTTTCATTCTTGAAGATTTTCACATTTATTGAGTATATAAATTCAAATATTTTATTTACCTAGAATTTAATCTCAACATTAGTATGCGAAGTTTTTTTGTGTCGATACATATATTAACTGCAGAAATTTTGTAACTTGGTTTAGTTGCTGTTTGAGCGAAAATGAAGATATAGACGGATAACGAGTTTAATTTCATTGTAATTTCAAAACTTTGTTAATAATATGAAAAATTTTGGCATTTATGACCAAACATAAGAATACAAGCTAAAATGGATGTCCAGGTGGGGAAAGAAAATTTTTTTCTAATTACAAAAAAATAATATTTTATATATACTATAATATATATTATATATTATATATATATATATATATTATATAATATAATATATATATATATATAATATAGTAAATTATATCTATATATATATATATAATATATATATATATATATATATATATATTAATATATATTGAATGGTAGCAACATACTATTCACTAAATAATGGGTGAAATGCGGGTGGAAATACTGATAATTCGTCACTAGCGCATTTCGTAGATATTGCTGCGACGCTATATATAGGGTTCCGTCAATTTTGCGGTAGTGACGATATATAGGAATTGTCGACTTCGCTTTTTACGCTGTTGCAGGAAACGCATTAATTATAGCATTAGTTGTAACTTAATGTATATACAATAAGGGATGTACCGGAACCAGAATTTTTCGGGTTCCGGCCAGAACCGGAACTTTCCGGAAGCCTGAAAAAAGTTCCGGTCGGAACTCGGAACTTATCGATGTTCGCAACACCTCTACATTATTGTACGTGAACACTTTCTCGATTAACAAGTGGTCTCTCCTCTGCAAGCTATCAGGCTGCTGTTCAATCCATATTGTGAGCTCTCTTAGTTCGTGTAAAGCCAAATTTGGGATAGCGAAATCAGGTAAATTTATTAAGTAAAATAGGAAAATATACCGGTAATATGATAAAGTTTACGGGGTCTTCCAATGCGTTTAAATCAGAAATCATATCGCTTCGATGCAAAAAAACGGTAGATTTGCTCGAGTTTGTAACGCGATATTGTCGATCGTAACTTGACCGGTCTAACTTGATTCAAGTTAGACCATTATCGTTTTTGTCATTTTGGTTGCTTGCACGCTCGATAAGAATGCTTATCCACGTTATAGCACGAATATCGTGCATACTGAACGTCGATTTCTCAATAAAAGTCAATTTTGTTTACACAACAATTGGAATCAGCTGTTGTGATGGAGCATGTGCTATTTATAGAACAGAAATAAAAAAATATAAGATGGCTGATTCAGCTGCGTAGACAGATACAAAATTTGTGATGGAGTTTTCTCCATTGAAGAATTTAGAATTTTTAAAGCTAATTTTATTGAAATGAAACATTCATTATATTTCCAAACGGGCCTACAATGCGGCCAGTCTGTTTGTTTAGCATTTTCGAAAGAAGCTTTGTTTTATTCGGAACACCGGAAAATAGCAAATCTCACATGAATTTAAGGAAGATTCCTTGACTTTTTGGTAAGCATTTTCAGTTGCGCTAAGTTGACAAAATGAACGCAAACTCGTAGCATTTTTCTTATCACATTTGCGTAAGCCCAAGGCAATAAAGAAAACGGCTTTTATGTAACATGATATTCGGATATGGCATAAAAAAAACCGCCGAAATCTCTTCGCCTCCTTCCGTCTCCAGCTTGCCACGTTCATGCTATAAAAAAAAAAAAAAAAAAAAAACTATTTTAAACTTATGGAAGAAAAAAACATTATTTTTTAAATTTTTTAACATTTTTATAAGCTTTTAATTTAAGAAACTATGCATGGGAATTAGTCTATTAATTCTATAATTAGTGAAAGCAAACTTATTTAGTTGAGTTTGATCAAAATTTGATCAAATCCTAATTTTCGTTTCTTATAAGAAAGAAATTTGAAAAGTGGAAAGTTCCGGTAATACCGGATATATCCAAGAACGTTTTAAAAAAAATCGTTCGCCGGCCGGAACTTGCTTCCGGTACATCCCTACTATAACATGTATTAATACGAAAATATAACGACATATTAACACAAGAATATAAAAGCAAAAATAAAAATACTGACACAGAGCATATATTCTTCATATAATACTATTAAAAATGCGAGCCATAAATAGAAACTTTACCACGTTCACTTTCTCTTTCCAAGTGAAAAGAAGCTACTCCAGTTTCGGAACTGTTGTCTGACGCATTCACTAAAGTACATGCCAAGTCACTGTTCCTAACATAAAAAATAAAATATTTAGATATATTATTATACCACACTTCTTATTTTTACTACGTTGATTTTACAATTCAATAGTGTCAAATGGACAAAAAAGATTTGCTAACCAAATGAAGTGCTTATTTAATATATTTGTGCATAAACTACGTATAATTAAAGTTCTAAAAACAAACAATATGTATCTAATAATGCGTAATTACTAAAGCTAAAACTAATATTAAGATTTACAAATCAACAAAAAGGAGAGGAAGATGCTAAAGCTTTGATAAAAATGAAATGCCTATTACATATATATATACTTTTCACTTTAAGTATCTTTAAAAGAGTATATTATTTGATTGACAGGAAAATTTACAGTTTACATATAAAAAGTAAATAAAAAAAATTATTACAGTATACTTTATTTATAGTATTTTACTCACCCTGCAAGTTTATCAGCATCAACTGAATTGTAAATGGCATGAAACCTTGAAGAATGAATAATTTCTGCTTCAGAATCTTTTAAAGATTTACACTGGGTCGTTTCAACATCTGAAAACTATTAAAATTTAAATGTACAAATAAAAAAAAGGTACCATCTATTATTATATTTTCTTAATAAAACTTGTTCCAATGGGTGATTTCTAAATTTATTACATAATATTTATTTATTTAATATAATACCACTTATAAGCATATACAATATAATAAAATATGGTACAGTACATTACTTGCAGCGTAACTTCAAAAACCAATGAAGCTAAACCAAAGATTTTTAACATTTTAGCAAATGCAACATTTTTAAATGACATACCCATTTTGTTCTACAATCTTGTCTTTATAACAAATTCTTTAAATCAAAGTAAAATAAAGAAAATGTTGCACAATTGTGTTAGGAAATGTACACTTGAAATACTAAAACAAAGTATTAAGTATTAGATTAAGAATTAAAAATCTTTCTCTTCATTCAATATATGTCTCATTACTAGTAAACTCCAAAAACCTGGAATATTCTTCATATTCTTCTACTACTTTTCTGTTTCCGGTTCATGTTAGAACCTTACCCCCCCCCCCCAGTGGTGGTGGTGTATATATAGTACTATAATATATTATATTATATATATATATATATAATATATAATATATATATATATTTATATATATATATATATATATATACAGTGTATATATATATATATATATACGGTATATAGATACATCTAAAGCAGGGGTGCCAACCTTTTGCATACCATGCGCCAAATTTTTTCACAGACGAGTTCAGATGCGCAATATATATATAATATATATTTATATATAGTATATATATATATATATTATATATATATTATATATATATATATATATATATTATATATATATATATATATATATATATATATATATATATATATATATATATATATATAATTATATATATATATATAATTATATATATATATATATATATATATATATATAAATATCTTATATATATATATATATATATATATATATATATATATATATATATATATTATATATAATATATATAATATAATATTATATATATATATATATATATATATAATATATATATATATATATATCTATATATATATATATATATAATATAATTATAATATTATATAAAGAAATAACAGAATATATGATTTCTCTATCTAATTCATATTTATAGAATTCTTTGATTTAAAAAATACGGCACTAATTTCTAATATGCTTTGCTTATGAATAAAAAAAATAATATATCAAAAAGTAATTAAGAAATATGAGAGAACCACTACCTCACTTATCACTCATAAACAAAATTTTCAAACTTGATGATCATTGACGATGTTTTATTACAAGGTAATTTAAAATTATGTTTCAAATATGAGTTTTGGCTGGCAGGAAAATATATTGAATATGAGTCGCGCTACATAAAAAATGCATAAACAATACGATATTTGTTACATACTTCTTTATATCTTGCCCAGATTTAAACAAATTTCTGGAAATAAAAAGAATTTTTAGTTTTCATTAAATAAATTCGTAAAAAATAGGCTGACGTAGCCCAGTTAATAATATAAGATCTCCCCACGTTTGGCGCATGCGCCACGTTTGGCGCATGCACCAAGGGTTGGCCCCCCTGATATATAAGTATTATATATATATATATATATATATATATATATATATATATAATATATATATATTATATATATATAATAATATATATATATATATATCTATATATTAAATATATTATATATATACTTACTTACGTCTTCCCTCAGGGAGGCCTACGAGGGGCCACACTGCTTCCAGGAAGCCGGCTGCCGCCTCTGGGCAGTTCCACAGGTCAAGGAAAGAAGTTATAGAGAAATCGGCGCGGGGGCGTCGAGAGCAGGGCACCTCAGAAGGAGGTGCCCAGCTTTGCATGAGTTTTGGGTGGTGACATCTAGTGCAAGTGGGGGAGGTAACGTTGTCTAGTTTGAATCTGTATTTATAGTGTGCACGAGCCCCGGGTGGTGACCTGATCTGGTCCGACGAGGTCGATTTGGCTCTTCTGGACGCGTTGTCTTCTCTAGGTGAAGAGTTTTGGGGCGGGGGGTTGTTTAGTATTGTTATTTGGGCGTTTAGCAAGTATGTGTTTGGTTAGATTGTGTATGGAATGGCTGTAATCCATTGAACCTACTTGGTGAGGGGAGGAGGAATTAATGTTTTATGTGTTTGTAATAGAATTGAGCCTGGTGAGAAGGGGGGGATTTTTAGTCTTTGTCGGGGGAGGTTGGAGAGAATTTGGTGACAAGGGTGGGATGGATTACGTGTTTTTTTTATAGAATTGAGTCCCCACCATCTCCAAGTGTGTGGAGACGTGGGAGGATGAGAAGTTTCCATCGTGTAAATTGTTGGAATTGGTGGGTGGTTTTTGTGCAGCTGTGATTAATTATGAGGGCTGTATTTTGATACAATTTTTAATTTATTTGTGTTTGATTTTGAGAGTACTGGGAACCATGCTGGTGAGGCATAGTTTAGAGTTGTCTCTGAGGGTTGTTTTATAAGTAGTGGTGAGTGTGTGTTTCCTGTCACTGAAATTGTTGTTGGAGAGGGTTTCGGAGGGTGTTTAATTTCCTTTGGGTTGGTTGAGGAAGTGATTTGGTCGAATGTGGGGCGGAAAAGCGTCATGTGTGGTCATGAGGTAAGCTCCTAGTGATTTTTGGGGTTTTGTTTAATGGAAGGGGGTTGTTGTTTAGGGTGATTATAGGATGGAGGGAGGATTGATGACGGTCGGTGGTTAAAAGGGTGATGGAGGATTTAAGGGGGGATGCTGTCATTCTGTTGGAGCTTAACCAATTTTCTAATAGATGTAAATATTCTTGGGTATCGTTTGTGGCTATGTTAACGTCTGGGTGTTGGAAATAATGACTGATGTCGTCAAGCGTAAGTTAATTAGTTTGGTGGAATTGGTGGGTTGGGTAGGTAAATCATCTGTGGACAAAAGTTGAACAAAATGGAGAGAGAATGCGCCCTGTGGACGCCATTTTGTAATTTGATCAAATGGGAGAGGTTGTTTGTTATAAGACCTTAGCGATACGGTTTGTGAGGAAAGTGGGAGAGCCATTTTTTTGTCATTAATTTTCTACGGGGGAGTGAGGATTTTTTGGAATAAGGGATGTGTTGGGGCACGGTATTGAATGCTTTATTATGTCTATTTGCAGTGAGTATAGAATCTAATGAGAAGGGGATTGGTTTGAACCATTAAATTGATTGTGTTGTGTGAGGGAAGTAGGGCTGTAGTTTGTGGAGTGGTTGCTTTTGAATCCGTGTTGGAAATCATCTGGGAGAGTAATGGGGTGGGAAATTTTGTTTAGTATTAATTTCTCTAGCAGTTTACTAATGGAGCAAAGCAGAGAAATTGGGCGGTAGGAGGAGGGGGAGTTAGGGTCTTTTTTTGGTTTGAGTTTTGGAATTATGAATGCTTGCTTCCAGATTGGGGGTATGTAGTTGAGCTGCCATGATTTGTTAAAGATTTCTGTGATTAGGAGAATTGTTTTTTTCTCCAAGGTGTTTTTTAAGTCGTAGGTTGGATATTGAGTCCTGGACCTGTGCTGTGAATTTTTGAGGTTTTAATGGCTTCTATTGTCATGTTGGTTGTGAATGGGGGTAAGGCAGGGTGTGGTCTATTGGAGTTTGTTCCTGAGTTGTTTTTTTTATTTTCCTGTTATCGGGGTGGGTTGGTTTTCGAGAGATGTTGGCATAATGTTTAGCAAGACTGTCTGATTGTTGTTTTGGGGAAGGGAGGGAGTTGTTGGGTAAAGATGGGGATTCGTGGGATTGTGGGGGGTTGTTTTTAGAGTTGTTTAATTTTTTAATGACTTGCCAGGTTTTCTTATTGTCTAAGCGTGAGATGTTATGTTGTAAGTATTCTGAAAACTTATTGGTAGTGTTGGTGGTTATGAGGTTGGAGATTTGGGTGTTTAGGTTTGTTATTTGGTTAGAAATGTGTGGGGTGTACGGGTTGAGTTTTCGGAGGGAGTTTCTTTGTTTAATGAGTTGGTTGATCTCAGGGTTGAGTTTGGGGTTGTATGATTTTCTGTGGCCTTTGGGTATATAGAGGTTTGCTGATTTAATGATTGTATTGTTAAAGTGAATAATGGAGGTGTGTAGGGAAGGAAGTTGTATCGTGGATTGGTATTGGGTTAATATATATATATATATGGTTAGTAAATGCAGGCCAGTTTGCTTTTTTATAGTTAGTGTATGTAGTAGTCTTTTTTTGTGGGGATTGATGAGGGGAGTTTAGAGAAATAAGAATGGGAAGGTGGTCCGATTGTAGGTCGGTAACAGTGTCCCAGGTTAGTAGGGGATGTAGGGAGGGGGGAACAAAATGTAACATCTGGGGAAGTAGGGGATTGGTTAACTTGGGGAGGGAGGCGGGTGGGGAGTTTTTTGGAGTTAAGGATATTTAGGGATATAATATATATATATATATATATATATATATATATATAATATATATATATATATATTATATATATAATATATTATATATATATATATATATATATATTAGGGGCGTGTTAGGTGTGAGAAGAATTGATAAAATGAGGAATGAACATATTAGAGAATTGAGTGGTGTGAAGAAAGGGGTAAATGAGAAAATAAATGAAAGCACGTTGAGATGATTTGGTCATGTGGAAAGGATGAATGCTAGTTGGTTGGTTAAGTAGATGTATAGTGATGAGTTTTTTGGGAATCAACTTACTGGGAAACCAAAGAAAAAGTGGATTGAGTCAGTAAAGGAATGCACAGAGGAGAAATGTGAGATTGGCAGAGGCGAAAAGAAAGGTGCATAATAGGAGTGAATGGCGGGGTTTTGTAAGGGGGTATGATTGTGGCCCACCTGGGCCAAGGGATGAACTCCACACTAACGAGATGCCATAGTGAATGTCTGTCGCAGTCCCGTGAGGTGGATTTTCTGACTGCGACGAGTTCTCACTAGTAGGTAGTATGTACAAAGGGGGCGGTAAGGCTGGGCTTTCTTTTCGACTTGTGTCATATTTTTCTACTACTTTTCTGTTTCCGAGGCATGTGACGCATCCTACCCCCCCCCAGTCTTTTGGGGAAAGAAAGATAAAATAATAATTACGGTATATATATATATATTATATATATATATATATATATATATACTATATATCTATATTATATAATATTATATTAATAATATATATATATTATTATATATATATATATATATACCAGTATATATATATATAATATATATATATATATATATATATAATATATATTATATATAATATATATATATATATATATATATATTTATAATATATTATATATATATATATATATATAATATATATATAATATATAATATATATATATATATAATTATATATATATATAGCCTAGCCCTTAATTGACTATTTAAAAAGTACAGTATCATGGGAAAGATATATTTTAACTTGAATTCTGAAATCTCTATTAAAATAAGTGTCCCCATTCCTAACAGTAAGATGTCATTTTATTGTTCACAATTTGAAATGATTTAAATATGACCATACAGTACCTTTATTGGCGGAGAGGAAGTACGATGGGACAACAAGTGGTACCCGACGGTGAGTTTACCTTCTCCGCTCTTTCTGTAGAATAGTCGAAGAATTTTTAAGATTACGAATGTCGATTTATAGATGATTACGTCAATGTTAGGTATGTTTGTGATGTTCTAAGATAGTGGTTTGAATGTCTAGTCAGCACAGCAACCACACCTGACATCATCAGAGGTAATACGGAGCAGATTAGATTTTTCCGTAACGGAGGAAGTTAGTCTTCAGGACTCCGTAGGCCTGCTGACTTGAATGACTATTCGAGGAGGATTGTGACGGTTGATAACATATACAAATGTTGATACTAAGCTAAGATTTAGAATGTAGAATTTATTTAGCTCTTTTCCCGGAGCTTTCTCGAAGGTTAACCCGATAGAGGTCTCGAAGATTAAGATTAATAATATCAATAAAGAATCAATATGAAGGATAGTGACACTCCATAAAAAAGTTTTATCTTTACTAAAATCGCTCAGAATATATGGTGGGAGGTCTGACAAAAGTTAATAGTACACAGTCCTACCCCAACAATATATAAATAAAAGATTATGACTAAATAGAATCAGTTAATACACCTTGGAGAGCAAGTTAAAGGTTCCAATGTGTAAAATATGTACAAGAGCACAGACAGCTCTAGGACCAGATACGAGAGTGGAAACCGAACGCTTCCAAATATTGCTCATGCATAAAAATCAAGGGAATAAGAAATCCAGACTCAACAATTGTGAATAAATGATGACTTAACTGAATTTGACTGGAGAATGGTTCCAAGTGGTGAGTATGATTCAGGAGAATCACAACTATGCTGAAGTACTATTAAGGAGGAAAGAATCAGGCCGAACCCCAACGTTAGAATTGGCAGGGAGAAGGATCCAGACGAACCACAAAACAACTCCAAGAAGAAAGATTCAGGATGACTTCCAACTTCAAAATAGCACCGAGGAAAGATTCACTAAGGAATCTCACTCAAGAGTATCAGCTTAAATGACGGATTCAGGATTGAATCCCAAGATCTGAATGTAGTCCAGAATAAGAAAAAGGATTCAGGTTTGAATCCCACATTAGAACCCTGTCAAATATAAACAACAATTGGTATTTGGAAACTACTATCGAGCTATATATCTGACAAGTAAAGTACAACAATATAGATCCATGTATGATAAGAAACCTACCCTGGTATAGCCAAGAGGGGTTTCACATATGGGGAACAATAAGGATGTCAATGGCCTTCCAGCAAGCAACAAGATAGTAGACTGTAACAAAGAGTCAAGTTTACTATCTTTACATTACTACAACATGTACAGTCAGTTACTTGAAACAATTATAAAAGTTAAGAAGATTGTTATATATATAGCACTGACCTTTGAAACAGCTAGAAAGGCTTATCAACTCTTCGATGAATAAATTTGAGCACAACTATACTTTATATCATCGTGCTTCTGGTGCTATATTTATTTTTAAGTTTATAACATATCATATAATCATAACAAGATGTACTAGAAATGAGAAACACTGTTATATTTTCGATAATTGTTATAAGGGTTTTCAATAATTGAATACATATAATAAATAATACAAAGTATCACAGCCTGGATTAGGAATGGTAAACAATTCCAGACTGTATTACAAAAAACATTTCCGAGAATAAACAACACCAGAATAAGATAGTGAATTGCCAATTGACACCATGAATGCATGATCAATATCTCCCTTATATCCTCCCCCACTAAATCTAAACAATTAAATACACACTATATATATATAAAATATATCTCTATTATATATATATATATATATATATATATATATATATATATATATATATATATATATATATATATTCTTTCTTTCTTTCTTTATCTACCTCTTTTCCCCAAGACTGGGGGTAAGGTGCGTGTCATGCATCGGAAAAGAAAAGCAGTAGAAGAATATGACAAAAGTCGAAAGGAAAGCCCAGCCTTTCCGCCCCTCTTACATTAATTAGTGAGAAATCGTCCACAGACGGATCCACGCCTAAGCTTCACGGACCGCGACCGGACCACTCACTATGGTAAATCGTCAATGTAAGGGTTCATCCCTTGGCCAAGGTGGGCCACAAACCATACTCCCATACAAACCCGCGCACTCATCCTATTATTCACCTTTATTCTCCCCTCTGCCAAACTCACATTTCTCTCCTTCAGACATTCGTTCACCGACTCAATCCACTTTCTCTTCGGTCTCCCAGCCGGTCGGTTCCCAACACACTCGCCACTATACATCCGCTTAAGCCAACGGCGACATCATTCATCTTTTCCACATGGACCAACCATCTCAACATACTTTCATTTATTTTCTCATTTAACACCTTTCTTTACACCACACAACTCTCTAATTTTATCAATTATTCTCACACTTAGCATGCCCCTAGATTGTCCATCTAAACACATTGAACTTTAGATCTATACTTCTTATTTCAGACCATAGGGTCTTTACATGAGGGTCTGTTGCTACCCGTGTTACTGTGTAGTAGTGGGACTATGGTCTGGAAATAAGAAGTAATAGATCTAAAGTTCAATGTGTTTAGATGGACAATCTTAGGGGCATGCTAAGTGTGAGAATAATTGATAAAATTAGAGAGTTGTGTGGTGTAAAGAAAGGTGTAAATGAGAAAATAAATGAAAGTATGTTGAGATGGTTTGGTCATGTGGAAAAGATGAATGATAGTCGGTTGGTTAAGAGGATGTATAGTGGACGAGTGGTGTTGGGCCGTACCGGCTGGGAGACCGGAAAGAAAGCTGGATTGAGTCGGTGAAACGAATGTCTGAAGAGAGAAATGAGAAAGTTTGGCAGAGGGCGAGAATAAAGTGATAATAGGATGGCAGTGGGGGGTTTTGTATGGGAAGTTATGTTGTTTGGCCCACCTGGCCAAGGGATGAACCCTTACATTGAAGAGAGATACCATAGTGAAGGGTCCGTCCCGGTCCCGTGAAGCTCTAGGGTGGATTTTCTGTCTGTGACGATTTCTCACTAATTAATGGTACAGAGGGGGCGGTAAGGCTGGGCTTTCCTTTCGACTTTTGTCATATTCTTCTACTGCTTTTCTTTTCCGATGCATGACACGCACCTTACCCCCAGTCTTGGGGAAAAGAGGTAGATAAAGAAAAGAAAAAAATATATATATATATATATATATATATATATATATATAATATAATATATAATATATATATATATATATATATATATATATATATTATAAAGAGAAAAAGATATATATATATATATATATATATATATATATAAGGGAGATATTGATCATGCATCCATGGTGTCAATTGGCAATTCACTATCTTATTCTGGTGTTGTTTATTCTCGGAAATGTTTTTTGTAATACAGTCTGGAATTGTTTACCATTCCTAATCCAGGCTGTGATACTTTGTATTATTTATTATATGTATTCAATTATTGAAAACCCTTATAACAATTATCGAAAATATAACAGTGTTTCTCATTTCTAGTACATCTTGTTATGATTATATGTATAATATGTTATAAACTTAATGATAAACCAGAAGCACGATGATATAAAGTATAGTTGTGCTCAAATTTATTCATCGAAGAGTTGATAAGCCTTTCTAGCTGTTTCAAAGGTCAGTGCTATATATATAACAATCTTCTTAACTTTTATAATTGTTTCAAGTAACTGACTGTACATGTTGTAGTAATGTAAAGATAGTAAACTTGACTCTTTGTTACAGTCTACTATCTTGTTGCTTGCTGGAAGGCCACCATTGACATCCTTATTGTCCCTATATGTGAAACCCCTCTTGGCTATACCAGGGTAGGTTTCTTATTATACATAGATCTGTATTGTTGTACCTTAATTGTCAGATATATAGATAGATAGTGAGATCTAAATACCAATCATTGTTTATATTTGACAGGGTTCAAACCTTGGGATTGATTCAAATCCTGGGATTCACTGAATCTTTCTAGACGTTTCAAACCTTGGGATTCCTTCTTTTCTTTTTGGCTGATAATCTTGAGTGGGATTCCTTAGTGAATCTTTACTCGGTGCTATTTTAAAGTTGGAATTCATCCTGAATCTTTCTTCTTGGAGTTGTGGTTCATCTGGATCCCTCTCCCTGCCAATTCTAACGTTGGGATTTGGCCTGATTCCTTCCTCTTTAATAGTACTTCAGCATAGTTGTATTCTCCTGAATCATATTCACCACTTGGAACATTCCCCTAGTCAATTCAGTTAAGTCATCATTATTCACAATTGTTG
>JABUQX010085217.1:0-2500 GCA_015478945.1 Trachelipus rathkii
TTATTACTGAGCGTACAAGGAAAACTTTCAAGTAACGTGTTTTAGGTGATTTGTATTCACAAATGAACAGCATTCTTGAATTCCTTGAAAATGAACAATGTATATTCAATGATAGGAATGTCATTAAATAATAGACTATAAAAATGAAAAAAAAGAAAGAAGAAAAAAAGAAGAAAATTATTATAGTGTAGAGCAACTGAAATCGTAGTTCAAGAATTTGTCACTAGGGGGAAGAAATAAACATGTAAGGGGTAAATATTATGACTTCTAAACAGATTAGAATATATTTTTAAAAAGGTTTTTAGCATGTAAATAGAGTTTAAATGTTTTTTAATATTAAATTTATTATTTTTATTATTATTATTATTATTATTATTATTATTATTATTATTATTATTATTATTATTATTATTATTATTATTATTATTATTATTATTATTATTATTATTATATTATTATTATTATTATTATTATTATTATTATTATTATTATTATTATTATTATTATTATTATTTAGCAGACATTATTTGTTCGTTTTTGATATTTTTGCCACTAAATAGGAGTATATTTATAAATCAATACGAAATATTCAAAGCAAAATACAGAGGCGCTACAAAATAAAAACGATCATGTACTTTTTTACACGTTAAAGTATTGTAATTGTGTTTGTGTCCGGATTGAATGTTAGGTTAGAAGACTATTGTCTCTACTATAAAGTTTTCACGAATCAGGAATTTCGAAATTTATATATTATTAAAGGTAAATTTTTCTTTTTCTTAATTGTTGATTATAAGGCATATTTTTTATCGTTTAATTATTATCTATATACTATTTAAATATTATTTATAAAACTCCCTATTGTTTTGTGGAGTATGGTGTTGGGTTTCCATGTTCTTTGTAGTGAAGAGAGTATATAGTGTTATTATGTGGGAAAAAGCAAAGCTTATTATTATATAATATTTAGTATGTGCGTGTGTTTATAAAATAGTGATATAGAGTGTGTAGTATCGAGTTTATTAGTGGTCTATTATCTGATTAGGCATAATAGCGTGTTCGCGTGTTTTTTCATTGTTTCTTCGTTTGTTTAATAAGTGTTCTGGCATTTAGTTGGTTTTATGTAGAGTATTTGTGGTGTGGCACAGTTCATTATTATCGATTTCATTCCTAAATTTTTCGGAGGGTGCGTGAGCCCGTCAAACTTATACAAACCTGAATGCTTTCTTCAATATTCTCACGAGCGATAAATTAGTTAAAAATGAAGCACAAAGAAGTACTTGAATTATAGTAACCTTGTATGTACTGTATTTTTATATTATTTTATTTGTGCTTGGGTGAGAGGTTAGTGACTGTCACGCAGACGATGTATCCTTCAGTCTCCAGGCGTCAAGTATTCCTTGCGTGCTCATGAACGTATTAGGGTGCAAGACAAGCACATCCGTTATCTTAGGAGCTGCTTGATGATTGTCTCTTATCTTATTTTCATGTTATTTCGAATGAAGAGGGTTTGTCTCTATTCTTTATCTGTCTATGTCCCAGAACGTACGCCGTCACCAGTTAATGCTTGTTCACGTTATTTCACCGGCATTCGTCATTAATCGGTTATCTTCTCTATGTACTCTTGTCACCAGCCCGTGTTGCACCTAGTTGACTGTTGCACTGCTTCAGGTGCGTAGAGTACCTTATTATTCTAATCTAAAAAGATTTTAAAGATATAGTTTTTATGTAATCTCTTGATTTACAGAAAAGTCACTATTTTGTTTTTATTTGTTTTTTATTTTTTTATTTTTGGTTTTGTGTTTTTATGCAGTTAGTTGCGATGAGTAGTGTTTTTTTATATACTACTCTGTTTTGACTTCTTGAGTATCGTTAATTATTGTGGAGTTTATGAGACTCGGGTTGCGTGGACCGTGTTGATTGGAAATGTTTGTAGTGGTAGTCTGGGTGTTTGCTGCAGTGGGTATATGTTTGTCATAACGCGTAGTACTAACTCGGCTTCAGCTGGCACCTTATGTTGTTTTTGGTCAAGGATTGTTGTAGGTTTGGATTTGTGTGAGTTGGTTGGGGGTGGATATTCGATTTGGATCAATTCGGTATATGTTTGTTGTGGTGTGTTGGTTGTGTGGTTTTGCGAGGCACGGGGTCGGCGAGAGGGCGGTGAGAGTGTGGTTGTTAGTCGTTCGTGTTGTATCGTTTATTTGCGCTGTTTATGTGTTTATTGTGTGGCTCTTAGGTATAGATGTAGTTGCCGCGCGGCTATCTAAGTATATTTAGTTCAAAGCTCTTCCGTGTCTGTTTATTCCTGGAGTCTTGGGTAATGTTTATGTGTGTTAGAAATATTGCTGGTTGTTTGGTGTTTTTTTAGTGAGTGCTATGTTTGGTTCGTGTTCGTTCTTTATGCTCTCTCTATGTTTCTGTGGGTGTGGTTGTTATACATCGTGATAAGGAGTGATTATCGCAAAATTTAGTTATTTTATTTCTGTGTGTGTGTGTGTAGTGAGTG
>JABUQX010085217.1:15000-30000 GCA_015478945.1 Trachelipus rathkii
TTATAATATATATATATATATTATATATATAATATATATATATATATATATTATATATATAATATAATAGTATGTGATGCGACATGCCGCGCCTCTACCACCCTTTTCGATATGAAGGAATAGAGGTATAGGTCTGAAACTTGGAATATAATCTATGTATGGTTAAGCATGATAACCGTGTAAATTTCAAAGTCTCTAGCTGTATATAAGAGGGGGGTCACCCCGCGAGCGTAGCCGCTACGCCCTGCGTTTAATACCTTTTTGGGCTTTCCAAACCGAGATTCGAGTTTAAGCCTAACGGCTAATCATCGAACCAGGTGTTCGATGCGCGTGAGAGAGAGAAGAGAGAGAGAGAGGAAGAGCAGAGAGAGGAGAGAGAGAGAGAGAGAGAGAGAGAGAGAGAGAGAGAGAGAGAGAGAGAGCGCGCGCGCGCACACACATACACCCAATGTTATTATTTATTATTATTACGTCGAAGATTCGATTTCCAAAGGAAATCGAATCTGAGAAAACGATCCCTGTAAGGGATCGTTTTTTTTTTTACGCACTCCGACTCTTGCCTTCCAACCGTGGTTGCTTCTTCGCATCCGGTTCTGAGTCCAATATATATCTACAAGGGTTAGAGTTATCGTATTGGGTTAAAATTTGGACGGGTGTTAGAGGGTGATGTAACCCTGTTGTATACGAAGTTACGTACCCCTGCGTCCCCCCGTAAGGGGGACGCTGCCCTTCAAACATTAAAATATTGAACGTAGAGACTGAACTTGGAGACAGGGTTAGAGGAGTAGAAGTCGGAGACGGAGTTGGAATTGGATTCGACTTCGGAAGTCCCAGAGACCCCACCGCCAGGGGGTCTCAAGTTTGAAAAAAAGAAGAAATGCAATGGAACATGCAGAACAGAGGAAGAAGAAGAAGAAAAGAAGAAAGGAGGAAAGGGGGGAAGGAAGAAGAATGAGGAAGGAGGAGTAGGAGAAGGATTCAGAGTCCAGTACCACGGCACCGGTGCTGAGCCGAGTGCGGTGCAAGTTAATAAACATTACGTAATAAACAACAATGTTGGTGTCTTTATATAGGTTATTGGCTCTGTAGATTTCGAAAATAATGGTTTCAGAACTTCAAGAAAAAATAATAAAAATAAAAAATAAATAAATAAATAAAATTTCTTATTCTTTTTATGTTTATAACTTACAAATTTACGTTTTTACATACCCTAAAGCAGTAAATCACTAAATCAAACCACTATCCAACCTCCCTCCTGACCATCTGTGATCTATTGATCTATTGATTAAGGTCAAATTTTTACTAAAATTGTAACGTTTTACATACCCTAAAGCAGTAAATCACTAATTAAACCCACTATCCAACCTCCCTCCTGACCATCTGTGATCTATTGATCTATTGATTAAGGTCAAATTTTTACTAAAATTGTAACGTTTTACATACCCTAAATCAGTAAATCAGTAAATCAACCCACCATCCAGCCACCATCCGACCACCCTCCTGACCAGTTGTGATCTATTGATCTATTGATCTATTGATTCAGGTCATATTTTTTACTAAAATTGTCATGTTTTACATACCCTAAATCAGTAAATCAGTAAATCAAACCACCATCCAGCCACCATCCGACCACCCTCCTGTCCAGTTGTGATCTATTGATCTATTGATCTATTGATTCAAGTCACATTTCGAGTATCATTTTGGATAAACATAACATAAAATCAAGTTCTTTATACAAAGATCAATCAATATACGCTGACGTAACAAAGTTTCCACATTAATAAAGCTTACTTAGCATCATCTGAACTATGAATATAATACACAACGACAAACCTAACACATCTTAAACATGAACAAACTGTAAAAGTTAACAAAGTTCCCCACTTAACAGCAGTGAAGTAACTAACATAGCATACACAAAGACGCACTATTCACACTTTTTCTAACATATCACTGATATTTTTACATTAACATAGTAACATTTAACAAAAAATTTACCACAATCATGTGTAATTATCATACAGACCAATGAGTATACTCTAACGTAACAAAGTTTTCACATTAATAAAGATTACTTAACATCATCTGAACTATGAATTACCCACAACGACAAACTTAAACATCTTAAACAGAATACAGCAGACAACATTAACAAGTTCCAACACTTAGCAGCAGAGGGGGGGGGGGGGGGGGGGGGGGGGGGGGTGAAGTAACTAACAAATATTCTAAGAGGCAACGATTCACACTTTTTTCTCAACATATCACTTATATTTTTTACATTAAATAGTAAACATTATCAAAAAATTTAACCAACACCGTGTGTAAATTATCATATACAGATCAATGAGTATACTCCTAACGTAACAAAGTTTTCACATCAATAAAGCTAACATAGCATCAACGGAACTACGATTATAATGTACAACGACAAACCTGACATACCTTATTCCGAATAAGCAGTCAACATTAAGAACACTAACTTAACACCTTCCAAGAAAAAGCTGAAGATCTAAGAAAGAAAACTGCGGTGTTGTAGGGGAGAAAAAAAGCGCCTCTAGGAATCACACCATTCGATAGCTCAGGTGTCCTATCGCTCCTCCTACACTTCCCAATCCCTCTCTCCGTCTAACTATCCAGAATGGGAGAGTGAGGAATTAGCCAATAAAGAAAACTATTTACACAGACACTGAATCATACATCAATTGACACCACTGGCACTCCTCTAGCAAGAGAAGGGTTAGACAGATGTCCCCCGGGAGGGACAGAAGTTCCACCTTGCCCCAGAGCAGCGGTCCCTACGTGCGTGGGGGGAGGGGCTCTGGACCCGCTGTCGCGGATCCCTTTTAAGAGGAGAAGTAAGTGGAAGTTGACATGCAAAAGTGCGAAATGACAGTGTTGAAAATAGTGAAAAAAGGTGGTTAGTAGGTGTGAATGGTTGAACAAACTAGGGTTTAATCACTAATCATAGCTCTACTGTGTTTGAAAGCGTGAGAGTGTTGTGTAATTAACCTTAGTTGAGTATTTCAAACAAGACTCCCTGATGCACCAGCGTGCTTAGAGCTGAGTCATGTTCATTCACACGTCCCAATCACACTCATAAGCCTTTATACAAAGCGCGCAACATTATTTACATATAGAAATGAACCCCCAACGATTAGGGTACTAAAACCCACAAGATCGATGAATCCCCCTTTCAAATCAACTCTTCCTCATCCGTAGATTGACGACGGTCAGGTAAGATATCCGCTCGGTTTTCAATAATGGCCCGTGTAACAGTAAAACAACGAAAAATTGTACTTACATTATCAATTTTCTATGCTACATCAGACCAGCTCAAGAAGGGCGAGTCGGAATTAAACCTACTAGCTTCCACCCAACGACAACGACGTAAAGTGGAAGGGTTACGAGTGAGTGATTTATCGTATTAACAGGATATATGAAAGTTCATTTCCTTCCTTAGCTAATATTCGCACAAAATATACAATCAAGACCCACAAAAAATAAGGGTCCCACAACCACGGTAGCTTTCAACCTAAAGCCACCCTTTAAAACGCGAATACCTGCACAAAATTAATAGAAGCGACAACAACAAAAAAGGGAGGGGGTCATCATAAACTAAAACGACTTCCACCAAGTATTACAAAGTTCACTTCACTGTGCATAGTCACAGAATTAATCCTATATTCAAGATCACCCTTTCCTCTTTTATCTAAAAATAACACAAAGTCTAAAATATGCACAAAACACAACAACAAAAAAAGGTTTTGTTCGACATATTTACACAAAAAAAACAACAGAAATCCAAATAGGATCACAGATTCGGGAACCCAAAATCAAACTAATTTGTTAAAAACAAAACTTCTTCATCATCGCACAAAATCCAAAGATTAGACGTCAAACACAAAAAAAAAGAGTTTGTTTAACCTATTTACACAAACAATACAAAAATAAACTAATATGTTAAAAACAAACACCTCATTTTCATCTTCGAACAAACACTAAACACAAAAAAAAGGGAATTTTGTTTAACATAGTTTGCACAAAAATACAACAGAAAACAGCTTTGGGCACAAATTTATCGAATCAAATTTAAACCTTTAATTATATAAACAAAACACATTTCCAAAGTGAGTATGCGTACACTGATACAAATTTCAACCAAAAGCAGCCTAAACTTCCAATTTAAGAGAAGAAAATTCTACATCCTTCCTCTTAAACCTCTAATCAAGAACTGAAGACCTTACTTTTTCGATAAAATTTGGGCCCGTTTAAGCTCCTCCCCTCGTACCCATTCACCCAATAAAAGGCGTGAACCGCTTTCAGATTTGAACCGACCAATCCGATGCCGCGTAAAAGCTCCGCCCACTCTGTGCCAGGCCTAAAGGCATACGAGGGGAGGTACCGCGTAAACCAATTACTTAAAACAAAGGGCTTTATTGCTCCTCCCTTTTTTTATGGACGAACCAACCAGCGCTCTTGATACGCGTGGGAAAAGGGTCCTTCCCTTTCTTTAAAGTTCTGAGAACTTTTGTTTGAAATCTGGCCTGGCAAGCAATTATTTATTTTGTCTGAATCGATTTTATAACCGCAAAGTCTTGGCCTTCTATGCTCATTAAGTTTCGGTTCTAAACTCATATATCACCTGTCAATGTTGGTCGGAAAAGGCCTTCACACAGACCGACAGACATTTCTTGGTGGATACGTCTGTAGCCACATTAAACTCCCCCCACAGAGAAACCCGCCCCGACGTCGCACCCGTGATGGTCATAGATGAATAGGTCTGAAGCGAGAGAGAAACGGAAATAAGGAGTGTGTGACTTGGCCCCCATGTCAAAAGGACCGAGAAGTGTGGACGACTCGACCGAACCCTGGATTCCCGAACGCAATGAGTCACGACCCGGGACCCCGCAACTTCTAGGGAGACCGCTTAATATCGTCGACAAGTTCGCATGCAACCCGGATACCCCGTTCCCACCCCCGGAGCCCCTCCCCCCTCTGCGCAACCGAACCGAGTGGTCAGGTGGGTGCTTCGTTTTCTCCGCTCTGTCTTCGTGAATAGAAGGGAAAGGTGAAATCAACTAACTACGGCCACCCGCTCCGCAACGAGGCTTGCATTCACCCCGGGGAGGGAAGACCAGGCGTGTTGCCCTCCACGTCACGCCATCCGACACAAGAAACCGAATGGGTGACGAGGGATTTTCAAAAGGGAAAATGTTCTACCTCTACGGTTCTCACGGTCGAGACTGAAGACAGGGGGTCCGCCCCCGTCTCCTGACTCCCCGTCTAATAGCAATCGTTCATAGCTTTCTCAGTGGAGACTGAAAACAAGGGATTTACCCCCGTCTCCTGACTAAAACAACCCTTACGTTTAAGGGTAATCGTAAGCGTAAGAAAAATCAAGGTAGACAGAGTCGGTCATTTTTCGAAGAGGACCCACCAAGCCCGCCGATCGGCGCGAAAGGGGGGATTGAACCCCGAAGGAGTTCATCGGAATACGCCGAGCTCAAAGCGGAGACTCATCGACGGTCATAAGCGGTCTCCTGCGAAGGCGACGGGGATTCCGACCCACGATCATGCCCCGGAAATCCGAAGGTATCGCCTCGTCGTAGCCACTGTCCTCGGGCATGCTCGAGAGGGTTTGTCAAAAAATGTTTCGTAATCATAGTTCGGGAGGAGAGTAAGAAAGCGTTTTATCGAATGACGTGTTGTAATCATAGCATGTAATAGATATAAGAAAGTTAATGGGGTGTCGTGAAGAGGACTATTCTTCGTCGGAAAGAATAGCCCGTATCCTTTGTTTAGCCAACACGTTCGCTCGTCGGGAGGGCCTCTCCGGAGGAGAGCCCAATGCTGCAGGTGCTTCAACTGGTGGAAGCGGATCTGTGGGATCGAATAGATTGGAGTGTATCTCCAGCGGGTACAAGTGTATAACGGCCCGGGTTATTTCACCACGACTTGTGCTGAGCAACACCGACCGGGTGTATCCATCAGGTGAAGTGTGAAGGACCTTAACTATGCCCAATTTCCACCTCAAACGCGGACCATCGTCCTCTATTAAAACCACGTCTCCAACCCTAACGTTTGGACGGTTGGAGACGTTCCAAGATTGTTTCAGGCTGAGCAAATAATCTTTGCTCCAGGCGGACTTAAACTTAGCAATGAGGGCGAGCAAGTACTTGTACCTTTTGTTGACTTTCACTGGGTCCCTGTAGGTGATATCGTGGTCAAGCAATTCTTCAGGGACAGGAAGGGTATTCAATTTGTATCCCATCAACAAGTGGGAAGGCGTGAGGGGCTCCTCGCAGTGGAGCTCATCACCCACATAGGTGAGGGGTCGGCAGTTGACCACAGATTCCACCTCCGCAAGCACCGTATTGAACTCTTCATAGCTAACTAGAGAGGTTTTGAGGGTCTTCCGAAGATGGGTCTTGGTCAGTCCGATCAAACGTTCGAAGAATCCGCCGTAATGACTGCTTCTGGCGGGATTGAATCTCCAGGTGATGGAACGCTCAGCTAGGAAGTCCTTCACGGAAGGCAGTTCATACAAGTCTCTTAAGTGCTGGGATGCAGCTTGGAAATACGTTGCGTTGTCAGAGTATATCACGGAAGGTGTTCCTCGCCTTCCGATAAACCGACGTAATGCTCTCAAAAATGACTCGGTGCTGTTGTCGAAGACTAGTTCTAGATGTATCGCTCTAGTCACAGCGCAAGTGAACAAGACCACATAGCCTTTAGTCACTTCATTCCTAGGAACCTTGACATTGAAATAGCCTGTGAGGTCCACTCCGATTACCGTAAACGGTTTGCTTTCTACCACTCGGGAACGAGGCAAGGCAGCTAGTGGCGCCGAACGAAAGTGCGCAGCTTGTAAACGTTTACAAAGACCACACGGGCGTATCACTTTCTTCACCGTTGTCCTCATCCGAGCGAAATAGAACCGCTGACGGACAATCGACACGAGTTCTGAAATACCAACATGGTGGTTTGTTTGGTGAAGTTGCCATATGATGAGCTGGGTGAGATGCGAGTTCGATGGCAACAGCATAGGGAACTTTGCGTCGAAAGGTATCAGCGCATTGCTCAATCTCCTGTCGCATCTGATGACTCCATCTACTAGCGTTAAGCTCAGTTGTTTCACCAGATTAGTTAAAGGCAGGGAGTCTCGGAGGCACGTAACTTCGGGCAGATAGTGTTCCCTCTGGAGCCTCCGAATCCAGTAGAGTTCCGCGTTACTTTTCTCTTCTATGGAAATCAAATGGGAGAATTCGGGCCGTAAGACGGTCCTGGTCATAGGGATCTTCTGCCTTGCCTTCCTCAAGTTCTCGATGAACCTGTGGACCAACGCAGTGATCCGTATGATCTTATTAAGGGAGGAGTAACGTTCTAAATCAAATAGGGGAGCAGCTTTCGGTACCACGGTGGTGGAAGCGGCTCTATGACCTCGTCCGTCCCCGTAGCCCCTTCACAGAGGGAAGGGTGTTCAGTCCAGACGGGCCAATTTGAAGGGCTCGGAAGCCAAAGGGGGCCTTTCTTCCATAAGTCCGTGAATACGTACTTATAACTTACGCCTCTAGACGCCGCGTCGGCGGGGTTGTCTTCTGTGGGGACGTACCGCCACTCGGCCGTCGGCAGGTTTCTACGAATTTCATCGACCCTGTTCTGATTGAATAGGGGGAGTTGCTTGGAGGAGAATATCCATCGCAACGCCACCTGACTGTCGCACCAACAGTAGATCTTAGCTACCTCTAGTGAATCTTTGTAGGCGTCGATGACAAATTTGATGATTCGTGATGAGAGTAGGGCTCCCATTAGTTCCAGACGCGGTATCGTGAGTTCTTTCATGGGTGCAACCTTTACCTTTGCCATAAGAAGATTAGCGATGGGAAGGTGCTCTCCCATCGATACAGCGTACACTGCAGTGGCATAGGCCGCGCCCGACGCGTCTGAGAAGGCATGTAGTTCTACCTTTCGAGCGAAGATCAGTTGTCTAGGTATCGTTAACTGTAAACAGCGTTGCAAATGTTCGGCAATTGAAACCCACTCCTTGCGGTGTTCATCGGAAATAGACTTGTCCCAACCTAGTTTCTCCTTCCATAATTTTTGCAGGAGAATCTTCCCTCGAACAGCCACCGGGGACAAGATGCCCAGTGGGTCAAATATGGAAGCGAGGTTCTGCAAAATGGTTCTCTTTGTAGCTGCTTCCGAGGCGACCACCTTGAGGGGGTACGAAATGGTGTCTTCGTTCGTATCCCATTCCATACCCAAAACTTTAATCGTAGTGTCTTCGGCGGCCGCATCGTTCTCCCGGAACTTTACGTTCGCTCCTTGACAATTGGACACCCACTCTCGTAAATTGAGGCCGGCCTTTTCGAAGAGGGACCGGGACTGACGAAAGAAATCTTCCACTCCTGCTTCGGTGTCAAAGGTACCGAACAGGTTGTCCACGTAGATTTGGTTTAATATTATGTCTTCATAGTCGGTGTCTGAGTTTCGGACGTGGTGTTGAATACAGGCAGCCAACAAGAACGGACTGCAGGTGGCCCCAAACAAGACCGAAGTGAACCGATAAGTGACTAGGGGGCTCCTGGGGTCAGAAGGGTCTTTCAACCACAGGAAGCGTGTAGAGTCTCTGTCCTCCAACCTGAGACGTATCCCCAGAAATGCCTTCTCTATGTCGGCCGACGTAGCGTACTGTCTTAGCCGAAGTTTCAGAAGGATCTTAGTCAAGTCGGTGATGAGGGAAGGTCCACTGTGTAGGCACTGATTAAGACTAGGATTGTTAGAAGAACAATCGAACACTAGTCTCAGTGCCGTGGTGGATGAGGACTTCCTGACCCCATGATGAGGCAAATAGTGCAACTTGGCTTTAGGGTGGATCTCTTCGAAGGCCTCTAGTGTCGTTTTCTCTGCCTCGGTGAATTGTTCGTCCGGCATGATGCCAATTTGGGACAAGGACCAAAGTCGATCCAAATCTTGCGTGGGGATTCCTGTCCCCCCCGACTGGAAGGGACTAGGATTCGAAAGGGAGTGTGGTTGCTCAGATACTTCGGACACACCCATCATAGCTCCATCTTCCAACTGAAGGGAGGACGGGCGGGGAGTGTCTTCAATCGAATAGCGCGCGATGGGAAGCATAGATGATTCAGAGTCTTCGGGCGGCTCCGTCTTCGCACCGTCCTCCAACTGGAGGGAGGATGAGCGGTGCGTTACGTTGGCCAAGTAACATTCAGATTGAGTTACCGACTCAGAGCACTCGGGCGCCTCCATAATCGCTCCGTCCTCCAACTGGAGGGAGGCCGGACGACTTGTTTCGTTAGTCGGAGATCTTTCGGTGTCAGGTAGTGAGGATTCAGAGTCTTCGGGCACCTCCATCACTCTATCTTCCGATTGGAGGGCAGCAGGAAAGCGTTCCTGGTGTCAAGAGGGGAGATCAGGCCTCAACTCGTTGGCGAAATGAACCTCTGCCCTAAAGGTGGACACAACCGATACCTGTGCGGCGGAGTTTCCGGAGGAAAAAGGTAACGGTCCCCAGATGATGTCGCCCACGTTGGTCTTCATGAGGTTAACGCCAAGACGGGATTCGTATGACCTTATAAATTTCCCCAGCATGTCTGCTCCAATGAGTAATTCAACTCCGACGACCGTGTCACTGTCCAGGTAAGGGTTCGCCAAGTGAACGCGATGTCTTCGTAACATCCTAGTGGTGTCAACTAAGCCAGGAATCCTAATGTCGGAAGGCAGGTTATCCACCACAATAGCTGTGATGGGAATTGTTCCATCCTTCGTTCTAGCCTTCAGGGTGACGACGTCGTGTAAGGTCGGGGTTCCCTGACGGTTGATCCCGTTGATGGCTATCTCCACCTGATTGTGAGGTACACATTGCAATTTTTGAACTACGGATCTCGCTACCAAGGATTTTTGGGAGCATTGGTCGAATAAGGTTCTCACAGTGAGGGTGCCAGCTCCCTTGTATACAGCCAAATCGGCCAACGGGAGGGCCACTCCTTGACCACCCGAGTAAAGTGTCGTCAGATGGCTCGAAGCGGTTTCTCCTGGTGTTGCTGTCGATGAGTCGGGCTGCTGTCGGGGGCGATCCTCATTTCGATTGGTTGGCTGGGGACAGAACACGACGTGATGGTCTGGTGCTTTACAACGGAAGCAAGCTTTAGTATTCCGGCAATCTCCAGTGGCATGGTTTTCTGCCAGACATTTCTCGCACCAACCTTTGGCTACAACCACCGCCCTCCTCAACTCTGGAGTCGGAATCATCTGACACTCCGAAGGAAAGTGAGGTCCCTTGCAAAATCTACAGCTTCGACTGTCCGATTTTGTTGAGTTCCGTTCCTGTTTCGTTGAGGTCTGGTTTCTCGGGACTGCTTGTTTGGTCCCGGTAGTAGTCAATATGGTGGAGGCTTTCTGTCTGTTGGAGCCATTCGTTCGTTTATCTGTCCAACCTCTCGAAGATTCATCCTTCCTTGGCGCGTCCTGGTTGGGCTTCGTTTTGGTCGTGCTAGGTTTTGTCGCTTCCAGGAAACCAAGGGCCTGATTGACCAGGTTCATTACTGAGTCGAGGGTCCAGTTTTTTCTTGCTTCAGACCACGGAATTCTTTCTTTAACCTCCGCGGGTAATTTGACGGAAAGCAAGGTTCCTAAGATGATGGAGCAGCTCTTGCAATCACCCACCATCTCCTTTGTCTTCAGAGACTCTGTGAAGCAGGAAACGTCGGCTTTGAATCCAAACAGGTCCGAATAGGTATATTTAGGAGGCTGCAGTCCGGTAAGTCTCATGATGAGGGTCTCTATGAGTTTGGACTTGTCTCCATAGTTGTCCTTGAGGAGGTTCATGGCTATGCGATAGTTCTCTCCCTTAACGGAGAAGCCCGAAACCATTTGTTTGGCGTCACCGCGTAAACTCTGTAGGAGAGCATGTAACTTATCTATAGAGCTGTAACCGTGACCCTCCACCATTGACTCAAAGCTCTCAAGGTAAGACGAAAACTCGAGGGGATCCCCGCTGAAAATAGGCAAGGATCGCGTAGGTGGTTTAAACAAGGTGGGAGGTCTGTGATCCCCTGTACAGCGAGAAACCCTGGAGGGGGAAGGGGAGCTTCTCCTCTCCGAATTCACCCTCTCTCTTGCTGCTAATATTTCATTAGCTAAGTTTATGTGCGTGCGGATAGTGTTATTCAGCTGATGACAATCCCGATAGTCTTGCAGGAACTCTTCTTGTCCCAGAGAGTCCTGAATGATTCTGCTGCTTTCCTCTAGTTTCAAGGTAAGGGCTTCTAAATCCTGAACCAACGTCATGATCCTCGCAGTCGACGGTTCAGACTCGGCCGTCAACTCCTCCAGTTCGGACATTGCACTACTAGCGCAAAATCGCTCAGCTTGCCTGTTTCGTTCGGCGTTTATTAATTTCTTGGGTTTGGTAGCGGAGCCCCCCGTCTGCTGGTTAGGCGGCCGTTGAGGAGGCTGGCGACCAGGCCTGTAATCGGGGTCATGAACCCTTTCGTCGAGGGGTTCCGATGTCTCTCCTTTGTTCCTCAAACCCTGTTTGCGACTCCCGGTCTCTCTCGTCTGGGGTGGCGTACCCTGCCCCAATTGTTCTCCATCATCTCGATTGGAAGCCATGGTGAAGGAGTCTGACGTTAACCTCGCGCGTATTTACAGAAACGATGGGACAAAATATTTGTCAGCTAAATACAAGCTTAATTGGTTTTCTCTCAAAGAGAGGGAGGCTCTTTCCCAGGTCCTTTATCTCTATCCTACCAGCCTTCTTTCGATGAGAGAGAACTTGGAGCAAATGCTAACGAAGGTTCGCGCAAGTTCGTCGCAAAAATAAACGTAAAAATTATATACAACAGAATAAAAGACTCAAAACGACGCAAAAAAAAAAGGATAAAATAAAATAGAAAACTTAAAATGAGGGCAAAATTGTATACACTATTACAACGTACTCTAGTCTTGTACACACCGCGGGACGCTACAACAGTACAGACTCGAAATTCCACGCACGTTACGATACAATAACCCCAAAAATAATGAAAAATAAAAAACAAAAAACGTAAAAAATAAACAAATATAAAACACTAAAACAAGAAATGTAGGTTGCACTAATAAGGAATATAAATTAAATCCATGCTAATGCAAAAGAAGAAAACAAACCCACACCTCCTACTATTCAAAAAATCAAAGTACAGCTTGCGATTTTCTAAAGTGACAAAAATTGCAAACAGAAAATATAGAATATAACATATTATGCTATTCAAATAATCCTATTACTGGTTGCGATTTTCTAAAAGTGAACAAAAATTGCAAACAGAAAATATAGAATATAACATATTATGCTATTCAAATAATCCTATTACTGGTTGCGATTTTCTAAAAGTGAACAAAAATTGCAAACAGAAAATATAGAATATAACATTTCATGCTATTCAAATAATCCTATTACTGGTTGCGATTTTCTAAAAGTGAACAAAAATTGCAAACAGAAAATATAGAATATAACATTTCATGCTATTCAAATAATCCTATTACTGGTTGCGATTTTCTAAAAGTGAACAAAAATTGCAAACAGAAAATATAGAATAAAACATTTCATGCTATTCAAAGAATCATATGCATAGTAATTTTCAAGAAGAAATACGAAATGCAACTAGAAAAAATATAGAATATATAATGCATGCTATTAAGTAAATGTGTGATGACAAGCAACGCTCCTAAATGTTTCGATACCAAATTTGATATTAACGCTACTTTTGGACGTTGTGGTCACCGATCCGGTTCGAAGGACCAATTGTTGTAGGGGAGAAAAAGCGCCTCTAGGAATCACACCATTCGATAGCTCAGGTGTCCTATCGCTCCTCCTACATTTCCCAATCCCTCTCTCCGTCTAACTATCTAGAATGGGAGAGTGAGGAATTAGCCAATAAAGAAAACTATTTACACAGACACTGAATCATACATCAATTGACACCACTGGCACTCCTCTAGCAAGAGAAGGGTTAGACAGATGTCCCCCGGGAGGGACAGAAGTTCCACCTTGCCCCAGAGCAGCGGTCCCTACGTGCGTGGGGGGAGGGGCTCTGGACCCGCTGTCGCGGAGCCCTTTTAAGAGGAGAAGTAAGTGGAAGTTGACATGCAAAAGTGCGAAATGACAGTGTGGAAAATAGTGGAAAAAAGTGGTTAGTAGGTGTGAATGGTTGAACAAACTAGGTGTTAATCACTAATTATAGCTCTACTGTGTTTGAAAGCGTGAAAGTGTTGTGTGATTAATCTTAGTTGAGTATTTCAAACAAGACTCCCTGATGCACCAGCGTGCTTAGAGCTGAGTCATGTTCATTCACACGTCCCAATCACACTTATATGCCTTTATACAAAGCGCGTGACATTATTTACATATAGAAATGAACCCCCAACGATTAGGGTACTAAAACCCACAAGGTCGATAAATCTCCCTTTCAAATCAACTCTTCCTCATCCGTGGATTGACGGCGGTCAGGTAAGATATCCTCTCGGTTTTCAATAATGGCCCGTGTAACAGTAAAACAACGAAAAATTGTACTTACATTATCAATTTTCTATGCTACATCAGACCAGCTCAAGAAGGGAGAGTCGGAATTAAACCTACCAGCTTCCACCCAACGACAACGACGTAAAGTGGAAGGGTTACGAGTGAGTGATTTATCGTATTAACAGGATAAATGAAAGTTCATTTCCTTCCTTAGCTAATATTCGCACAAAATATACAATCAAGACCCACAAAAAATAAGGGTCCCACAACCACGGTAGCTTTCAACCTAAAGCCACCCTTTAAAACGCGAATACCTGCACAAAATTAATAGAAACGACAACAACAAAAAGGGAGGGGTCTTCTAAAACGACTTCCACCAAGTATTACAAAGTTCACTTCACTGTGCATAGTCACAGAATTAATCCTATATTCAAGATCACCCTTTCCTCTTTTATCTAAAAATAACACAAAGTCTAAAATATGCACAAAACACAACAACAAAAAAAGGTTTTGTTCGACATATTTACACAAAAAAACAACAGAAATCCAAATAGGATCACAGATTCGGGAACCCAAAATCAAACTAATTTGTTAAAAACAAAACTTCTTCATCATCGCACAAAATCCAAAGATTAGACGTCAAACACAAAAAAAGAGTTTGTTTAACCTATTTACACAAACAATACAAAAATAAACTAATATGTTAAAAACAAACACCTCATTTTCATCTTCGAACAAAAATCTAAAGAATTAGACACTAAACACAAAAAAAGGGAATTTTGTTTAACATAGTTTACACAAAAATACAACAGAAAACAGCTTTGGGCACAAATTTATCGAATCAAATTTAAACCTTTAATTATATAAACAAAACACATTTCCAAAGTGAGTATGCGTACACTGATACAAATTTCAACCAAAAAGCGAACTAAACTTCAACTTAAGAGGAGAAAAATTCAACATCCTCCCTTTCCAAGCTCTCGTAAAAGACTGAAAAACATTTCTTTGTACAGATTTGGGTAGTCCTAAAACTCCTCCCCTCGTACCCATTCACCCAATAAAAGGCGAGAACCCGCTTTCAGCTTTGAACCGACCAATCAACCGCCGCGTAAAGCTCCTCCCACTCTGTGCCAGGCCTAAAGGCATACGAGGGGAGGTACCGCGTAAACCAATTACTTAAAACAAAGGGCTTTATTGCTCCTCCCTTTTTTTATGGACGAACCAATCAGCGCTCTTGATACGCGTGGGAAAAGGGGTCCTCCCCTTTCTTTAAAGTTCTGAGAACTTTTGTTTGAAATCTGGCCTGGCAAGCAATTATTTATTTTGTCTGAATCGATTTTATAACCGCAAAGTCTTGGCCTTCTATGCTCATTAAGTTTCGGTTCTAAACTCATATATCACCTGTCAATGTTGGTCGGAAAAGGCCTTCACACAGACCGACAGACATTTCTTGGTGGATACGTCTGTAGCCACATTAAACTTTT
>JABUQX010085217.1:37500-40000 GCA_015478945.1 Trachelipus rathkii
TTCTTTTTCCCCGCTCTCAAAAATCATCGTTTTGGGGGATATCAAAGTTTCACAAGCCAGTGGCTTCCTTCTAGTTCTCACAATCGATATGAACTTGCCTACTGTTTACTCATCTGAAAAACCGTTAGCAGTGGTGGCAGTTCCTACTCGTATCTTGGATTGTCCTTGGAGTGCAGCCAACGTTCTAAGCTTTTTCTTAAACTTTAATCTTTTTTCCATATTCAAGTCAAGAACTTTCGTTCCTCTGGGTTTCATCATTAGCTTTCTTATTTACGCACGTTATGTATATATTTAATACATATATTATATATATATATATATTATATATATTATATATATATATATAAATATATATATATATTATATATATATTTATATAATATTATATATATATATTATATTACACCTTCTAACCAAATTCAGCCCTATTAAGGGAAAGTGTGTCAGATGCACACTCAACGACTTCCCACTTCCTGTCAGATGAACGTCAAGTCCTCATTCACTTCATCTAGAGTTCTATTCCTTTGTTGCAAAGCTCCACCCACCTCGTCCATTCATCTCCTCCCCGACCTTCCTCTGTATCCCTCCTCCATCAATTTCACTTGCCCAAAACATCTCAACTGATTTCTCTCTACACATTCCAGAGCAAACATCATCCCCAGTTCCCTTCTCAGCTGCTCACTTTATTCTATACCTCATTGTCACACCCCTGACAATCTTAACACTATCATATCCGCCGCCTCTATCTTGCTCCTCAGCACAGTGTCATCGCCTTGCACCTTAGATCTGTAATAGAAGACCTGTCTCAGTAAGTTGCGTCTTGTCTATCACTACCTTCACTTCTGTAGGTATTCCCCTTTCTCTCAGTAGTGGGTATAGCATTCCCACGTTTTTGGAGAACTTTCCCACTCTCTCCCTCAGCTCATTATCTTGCTTCCCTTTTCGTTCAACACAACGCCCAGGGATTTAAACTTGTTCACTTGTTTAAGCCTAAACTCCTCTATATTAACAACTATCTCTTCTCTCTCTTCATCTATCATCATCACCACCGTTTTCTCTTTCTTTATCCTCACTCCCCACGAGCTCAACACATCATTTCCACTTACTTATATTCTCACCAGTCCATTATAAATTAATCCTGGTCGCATCATCCACGTACCAGTGTTGTTCTCTTTCATCCCACATGGAAGAACAAATTTATTTTAGGCAGCTATCCAGGGATAATGTAAAGAGTAGCGGTGAGAGAACACTGCCCTGTCTCACCCCAGTCAAACCATCTCTTACCACTCCCTCCATCTCTCACCTATGTTTGTTTAAGGTTTCATACATGTCCTGAAGTTTCGACGGTATGTCATGTTCAGGAACTTCAGCCTCTCTCCCCGCTCTCTCTCTCCTCTCTCTCTCTCTCTCTCTCTCTCTCTCTCTCTCTCTCTCTCTCTCTCTCTCTCTCTCTCTCTCTCTTTCTCTCTCTCACTCACTATCTCTCTATCTATCTATCTATCCTGTCGAATGCCTTTTCTAAAAATATAAATGCAACATATATGTTCTTATTACATTCTATACTTTTATTTTACCATCATCTTCATGTAAAATATCAAATTTGTTGTGCATTTTCCTGGTCTAAAACCATGTTCTCACTTTCCAATTTTTCCCACAACCCTTTTCTTAAGTATTTTCCTCAAAATTCTTTCATATATTTTACTTGCTGCTGACAGTAAATACTATTCCTCTATAATTTCCAACTCTTCTTTCTCCATTCTTGTGTACAGGGCATATAATTGCTTTCCTCCAGTCTTCAGGAATTCTCCCCTCTTCCCAACCTTTTTAAGAATTTCCATGAACCAACTAGGTTTTCCTTCTCCCATCTTAAATAGTTCGTTACTCATCCCGTCATATTCTACGCTCTTTCCATTTTTTAACTTCTTTTGTGCTTCTTTTACTTTTGTTATTTCAATTATTCTATTTCCTCCTGTTCCTGTATCATTCTAGGGGCTACAGATCTCCTAGTCCAGCCCTCTACCTCCCACATTCAAAAACTCTTCAAAATATAACCCATCTCTCTTTCACTTCTCCCACTTCAAAGAAGCTAGATCTCCGTTTTTCGAAAATAACCATACGTTTCGGGCCCTTTATTTCTTCTCGTATCCTTGACCATGCCATTTACAAGCTTCCTGGTACCCTTCATGTCCTCCGTCCAGTTCTCCCCATCTTCTAATCCACAGTAGAGTCTTTGACTTCTTCTTTTTCACATCTTCTGCATGGTTTCTGCAATCACGTATTCTCTTCTACTTTCCTCTCGTTCTCCACCTCTCATCCATTTCTGTAATTTTTTATTTTTATGTTTCACGCCCTTTTGACTTGTTATTCCACCAAAGCTGCCACATACCTTCCTTTTTCCATCAACGACTTTTTTTCCTTCCTATGACCTCACACAACTGAGTTGCACTCCCACTTTTAAACTCTCCCAGCTCATCTACAGGGTTTCTTGTTCCTCAATTTA
>JABUQX010085218.1:0-5000 GCA_015478945.1 Trachelipus rathkii
AACTATATATTATATAGTTATATGAGTAAGTAGGTGATATTGAGAATTTCTCTGAGAAAGGGTAATGTGTGCAAGTAATAATATACTTTCTTCAATATAACACAAGAGATATTCATAGGTATATAATACTAGAGTTTGAAGTATAAGTATATATTGAATGATATAGTATCGAAGTGAAAAAGCATTGATTGATTTTGTGTTATTGGTAGAAAAAAGCATGTTGAATGTATATGCTGGTAATATATAGTTAAATATTACTAGCAGAGATAGGTGAGGTCATTGAGGGATATGGGAGATAATTATTTATATAATCAGTATCATTATTAGTCACCTAGTTATCTTCAAATGTTAATATATTAAGTATAGTGGGTATAGGGTACTTGATGGAGAGGAAAGAGGTAATAGTAGAGGGAGTGGTAGAAGTAATTAGGGAGTGAGAAAAGATGTATTAAGTGAAGTAAAGGTAATATGGAAAATAGTATTTATTAAGGAGTTTGCTTATGCTGAAATAAATATCTCATAGTTGTAAATGTGTACAAGATAAAACTTATGAAACATAATCTGGGCAACAAATATAGAAGGAATCCTACTATTAATTGTTAGTAGAGCAAATGAATTAAAGTATTAGAATATTAGGATTAACTTATGATGCTATATAAAGTATGAGAGTAAGAAATATCTCAACAAGTTGAGAATGTGATGTGATATAATGAAAAAGGTTGTCGACAACGTACAATTAACACAACCAGATAAACAACGGAGAGGAGTGGGAGTATGAGAGGGAAAATGAGTACTAAGAGATAGCATTAAATATGTAAGAGGGTTCATTCAAAATGAAAGATGTTTATCTAATTATATATATAAGTGGAGGATATAAAAAAGAGAACTTAAAAGTTATTGGTATATATAAGTAGGAGATAAAATATTGAGAAAAGTAAACGAAAACAATATTTGGAAGTAGAGGATTAATGTAGGTAGATTATATCAAAAGAGGAGTAGGATAGTTTCTCTGGAAGGAATAGATGAGCTCAAAGCTATGAATGATGTATAGAGTAGGAATTTGCTATATAGAATAATTGATATAATCACAGTGATATGAGTGTTTTCGTAACTGATGATAAATGGATATATTATAGGTAGAGTGTAGAGGGAAAACAATTCGAAAATTTTTCAATGAACATATTGCAGTAATGAGAGGTATGATAGTTGTAAATAGTATGCTTGGTTATGATCGTGTCAAAGATAAGTAATTATTGTATGAGTATATTATTGGATATAGAGAGTAATTAATAATATAAGGAGTATAGAGGTATCGTATAGTAGGGTGTAGAAAACTGAAGAGTAGATTAGGTAATTTATTGCAGGGATATATAATATATAGAATTACTGAAGGTGAAATGATCACAGAATGGCAGGCGAGATAATGTATGATTGAATGGAATTATGGGAAGTTGTGGTAATCAGAGCGCTTTATAGAGAGTATAGTTTAATATTCGAGATATTGAGGAGACAGTAATAATAGTTACCTATTCTCACTATATAAGGGGATATAGTAGGATAGAACTGTTATGAGTACTAATAATTGTATGGTTTAATTATTATGTATATCATTGAGTTGTTTTGTTGGAGAGACACTATTACTCGACTGGCCTTTATTTTAGGGTTGAAAGAGAAAGTACCTTTCATGGTTGTTAGTGCATCTCGCAGAGTTGCTGCATTAGGTTTCTCTGAGTTGTCAATGTTCTATATCAACGCGTCTGTGCTAACTTCACTGAATGTCGCGGATGTATTGCGCATGCTTATCTGTGTATCACACATCTTTGGTCACACAGTGATGAATACCATCACATCAATATTGATCTGCACGACATCGCTGCTTGACGAACGCCTAACAAGATTATACAATGGGAGTCTCTACGGATAATTGCTAATGCAGGCATCTATGATAACTCACGGCTCCGTTATTCGATTTATTAGTCTACTCTCATATAGTGTCGAGGCTAAGTCTCTGTCTAAGAGTTTGGTGTTTTATCACTCTTCACGCATATTCCAAATCGAGGTGTGTTCAGCGTCGCGCTATTCTCTTTCTCTCTGCACACTGATCGCTAAGCTCAATTTCATTGTTCTCATGCTCAAGATACACAGCTCGACACGACTCGAGTGTGTTATGTTATGACTTCACGTACATCAAAATGTTGCTGAAGTGCTTCTTATTGCTTGCTGTTTTTGTGGAGGAATGTTGTGTAATTCGTGTTAATATTACATGCATTCAGAGAGATAGTGACTTCATAGGGAGAGTGTCACTTAAGATGTTCTATTGTTTATTAAATAATTTATATTAACCTTCTTGTTATATGGTTGTCCTTTCTCTTTTGTGGGGTTATGAAAGAATTAGAGGTGGCGTGGATAGGGGATGGTGTTAGAATGATGGAGATTTGAAAGAGAGTGGAGGGTGCTCTACTTATTATATGCGGATGATTTGGTTTTGTCTGGCGAATCTGAAGAGAGTTTGAGAGGATTGATAGAGAGATTTGACAGGGTGTGTAAAAGGAGGGGTTTGAAAGTAAACGTAGATATGAGTAAAGTTATGGTTGTGAGTAAGGACAGTCCTCGGTGTGCAGTTATGTTGGATGGTGAGCAGCTGGAACAAGTGTCTGAGTTTAAATATTTAGGATATTAGTCGGATGAAAAGGGAACGGATGATGCAGAATGTTGTAGAAAAGTTTTGAATCGTTGGTGGATGCAAAGGGACTAAATCTAGAGTGCGCTGGGTCTTACATGGGTATGTTGTTACCTGTAATGTATAGTAAGTGAGACTATGGTCATGGAATAAAAGGTATATCTGTATTAATCTAGATTTGAGTATGCATTCTTAGGGGCGTGTTAGGTGTGAGAAGAATTGATAAAATGAGGAATTAACGTATTAGAGAGTTGTGTGGTGTGAAGAAAGGCGTAAATGTGAGAATAAATGAAAGTGCGTTAAGATGGTTTGGTCATGTGGAAAGGATGGATGTTAGTCGGTTAGTTAAGTGAATGTATACTGAATGTATAGCTGGGAATCGACTCGCTGGTAGACCGAAGAAAAAGTGGTTTAAGTAAGTAAAGGAATGCCTGGAGGAGAGAAATGTGTGTTTGGCAGTGGCGAAAAGAAAGGTGCATAATAGGAGCAAATTGCAAGGTATTGTGAGGGTTACGGTTGTGGCCCAACATGGCCAAGGGATGAATCCCACATTGACGAGATGCCATGTCCCGTGAAGCTCTAGATACGAAACTGACCTCTTTCTGTAAAATGTGTTGAAAGAACTACTTTTGGCCTAAAATTAGGATAAACCTTTTTGTACCCCGGGGCGATTTAGGCCTAATACCAGGTCAAAATATATTTTACAGAAAGAGGTCAGTTTCGTATCTGTAAGGAGTGCGCGTTGTTGTGTTTTCTCGTGTTGGATGGTCAATGTACATAGATAATAATAAAGAAAATCCAAATTATTTAAAAAACTTTGAAATATTTTTAGTTAACATTGAGCGAATAATATAAATGTAAGTGAATAATTGTTATTTTTAAATAAAAACCTAGAATGATTTTAATAAAATACATGTTATGTTAGCAGAGAAGAACTTATTTTGTTATTTTTATACTTATTACATGGCTAAAGATAATGTAAAGCAGTAAGTCAATAGAACAAAACGTGGCATAGCTTGGTGAAGAGGGCTGCTAGGGGCTTGCCTTACTGATTCACTGATTTATTGCTTTAAGGTACGTAAAATATATGTTTTTAATAAAATTTCATAAAATTTTAGTAAAAATTATTTTAAAAACTTTGATAGTTATAAAATTTATAACAAAAAGTATTAACAGTTAATAATAAATTCTTTGTTCAAAGATAATGATTGATTTTTTATAGAAGTTAGTAGAAGGAAATTGAACAAAATTCTCCTGAAAGTGAATGATTAAAATAAATGTACGTGTTTAATTAAAACATAACAAATGTTTTAATAAATTATAACGTATTATGTTCAAAAAATAACAAAAGAACTTATTTGAATATGTTTAAACAGGGTTGCGTGTTGTGTGTTGTGCGTGTGTGTGTGTGTGTGTGTGTGTATGTGTGTGTAAGTGTGTGTGTATGTGTGTGTGTGTTAAATAATAATAACAATAGCCAGTAAAGTAAATAACACTAAGTATAATATAAAAATAAAATAATAATAAAAAATAAAATAATAAAAATAAAATTAAAATATAAAAAAAAATATAAAAATAATAAAAAATTATTAAAATAAATAATTAAAAATAATTAAAAAGTATTAAACAAAATAAAAAACATAATGTTAATAAATATATGAGTTAAAGCAGTAAAGCATATGAGTTAAAGCAGTAAAACATATGAGTTAAAGCAGTAAAGCAGTAAAACAAAAGCCTACTAATCCCTTTGTTGCTAGGCAACAGCGTTATTGATTTACTGATTTACTGTTTTAAGGTATGTAATGTTAATAAATATAATGAGTTAAAGCAGTAAAACATATAGTTAAAGCAGTAAAGCAGTAAACAAAAGCATACTAATCCTCTTGTTGCTAGGTAGTTTGATTAATTGATTTACTGTTTTACTGTTTAAGGTTTGTAAAAGTATAATGATTTTTTAATAAAATTTCTTACAATTGTAGTAAAATAAAATGATTATATATCAGCCACTCTGGCTTTTTCTTCTTACATACAGTTTTTAAAAATTTATAAATTAAAACGTATTAAGTAAAAAAATATAAAAGAAAAAATAATGTTAATAAATATATGAGTTAAAGCAGTAAATCAGCAAATCAGTAAAAGAAAGCCTTACTATTCCCTCTGATGCTAGGTAACACCTCTATTGATTTACTGTTTTACTGCTTTAAGGGCTGTAAAGTATATGTTTTTAATAAAAAATGTTTAAGTATGAAGTAAAATGAATGACTCATAGTATATTTGAAAAGAAATTTTTTGAATAGTTTACATTGATATCACAACTATG
>JABUQX010085218.1:10000-27500 GCA_015478945.1 Trachelipus rathkii
TATATATAGGGGCTCCAAGCACCCTTCCATGGATTTAAATAAGTACCGAGTTTCAAAGCAGTGATATCAAAGCAGGAGATTAGAAAACTGTTCCGAGATGCCTTCTTTTTCTAAGAAGGTGGATCTGACTAGTAGTAGAGCTTCCTGCACATTGTCTAACGGCGACGCTGTTGTCGATGGTTCGAGTCCTGGCGCAAGTGAATTTTTTCTTCGTGCTATTATTGCAAATTTGTCGCAACAAGCATGTTGTGCCCATGTCGGCATTGCTTGACTTTGGTTGAATGCTCCTGTAACCATGGAGCACGCCAGCAGAATACCGTGTAGCCACAGGAGGGGTTCCAAGCATCATTCTGTGGGTTTAAATAAATACCGATTTTTAAGGCAGTGATATCTAAGCAGGAGACTTGAAAACTGTTCCGAGATGCCTTCTTAGTTCCGGGGAGGCGGATCGGACTAGTGGTAGAGCCTCCTCTACATTGTCTAACGGCGACGCTGGTGTCGATGGCTCGAGTCCTGGCGCGAGTGAAATTTTTCTTCGTCTTATTATTGCAAATTTGTCACAACAAGCATGTTGTGCCCATTTTGGCGTTGCTTTACTTTGGTTGGTTGCTCCTGTGACCCAGGAGCACCCAAGCAGAATGCCATGTAGCCCCAGCAGGTGTTCCAACCACCCTCCTGTCGATTTAAATAAGTACCTTGTTTCAAAGCAGTGGTATCGAAGCAGATTAGAAAACTGTTCCGATATGCCTTCTTTTTCTGGGAAGGCGGATCGGACTAGTTGTGAAGCCTCCTGTACATTGTCTAACGGCGACACTGTTGTCGATGGTTCAAGCCCTGGCGCGAGTGAATTTTTTCTCCGTCCTATTATTGCAAATTTGTCGCAACAAGCATGTTGTGCCCATGTCGGCGTTGCTTGACCTTGGTTGGTTGCTCCTGTAACCCAGAAATACCCAACAAAATGCCATGTAGCCCCATCAGGTGTTCCAAACGCACCCTCCTGTCGATTTAAATAGGTACCGAGTTTAAAAGCATATCAAAGCAGGAGATTAGAAAACTGTTCCGACATGCCTTCTTTTTCTCTGAAGGCGGATCGGACTAGTGGTGCAGCCTCTTCTACATTGTCTAATAGTGACGCTGTTGCCGATGCTTCGAGTCCTGGTTGAGTGAAATTTTTCTTCGTTTTATTATTGCAAATTTGTCGCAACAAAGTATGTTGTACCCACTTAGGCGTTTCCTGATTTTGATTAGTTGCTCCTGTAACCTAGGAACAATCATGCAGAATGCCATGTAGCCCAGCAGGTGTTCCATACCACCCTCCTGTCGATTTAAAAATAAGTACCGAGTTTCAAGGCAGTGATATCGAAAGCAGGAGATTAGAAAACGGTTCCGAGATGCCTTCCTTTTTTTTTCTTGGAAGGTGGATCGGACTAGTGGTAGATCTTCCTGTACATTATCTAACGGCGACGCTGTTGTCAATAGTTCGAGTTCCTGACGAGATTGAAATTTTTTCCCGCCTCTCCTCCCTGAGGATAGACTCTTTTATAGACTAGGCAACACACACAACCACACACACACACACACATATATACATAATATATATATATATATATATATATATATATATATATATATATATATATATAATTATATATATATATATAATATATATATTTATATATATATATATATATATATATATATATATATATATATTATATATATATATATATTATATATATATATATATATATATTATATATATATATATATATATATATAATATATATATATATATATATATATATATATATATATATATATATAATAAATATAATATATATATATATATATATATATATATATATTATACTATATATATATATATATATTATATAATATATATATATATATATATATAATATATATATATATTAATATATATATATATATACAGTATATTATATATATATATATATATATTATATTAATTAAATATAAAAAATAAAATTTAATATATATATATATATATATATATATATATTATATATATTATATAATATATATATATATATATATATTATATATATATATATATATATATATATTGTATATATATATATATATATATATATATATATATTATATATATATATATCATATATATATATAATAATCTTATATATATATATATATATATATATATATATATATATATATATATCAGGGGCAGCTCGTCGTACAATTTATAGGTGGTTGCATCTGACAATGCACATACACAATTATATATATAAATTGTATATATATATATATATATATATATATATATATATATATATATATAATATATATTAATATATTATAATATATATATATATATATATTAATATATATATATATATATATTTATATATATTTATATATTATTATATATATATATCATATAATATTCATATATATATATATTATATTATATATATATATATTATATATATATATATATAATATATATATATATATTATAATATATAATTATATATATATATATATATATATATATATATATATATATATAAATATTAGGGATGTACCGAGAAAGCAACATGCACGTAACAAAAAAACCATAACAGGTACAAGAAAATAAAAAAAAAATTATTAAATAGGAGACATTTTTATTCATTTAATTAAAAAAAAATAACGCTTTTGAAAATTTAAAATAGTTTAAAAATGTTGGAAAACTTGTATGATATTACCGTGTTCTGTGAATACGAAGAAGCTCGAGTAGTCCGATTGAGCACGCAAAGGTGCCAAATGTTGAATTTTTTATTTTTCAACTAAAGAATATCCCACGGGTAAACAAGAACGATGGATAGAGTCGGGGTTTCTCGGCCTACCGGTGGACGACGGGGGGGACATCGTCCCCTCCTCTGTCCCTCCGTCGGCTCGAACCCCTTAAAAAGGATATATAAAAGAAAAATAATAAACATTTTCTCCAAAGCGTAAGTATATTTAATGCTCTACCCTGCTCATATATTATTAATAAATTCCTATTTATTCAAGCATAACAATGAATTTGATTGATAATAGGTAAAACAGATACAAACTAACCTTAACAAGTTATAATCCTTGAATGAATAACTTCCAAGTGATATTTGACCAATTATAATATAAGAGTTTCCCAAAAATCCAAGATAATTACAAAAAGTGGAAACTAGGAAACTTTATAAGTACAGCGTAAAAACATATCATAAATAGAAAAATGTTTATGTCTCTATAAAAAAAGAAGATATAAAATATTAAATACTAACTGCCTATTTGTTCATAGTTGGCACATGAAAAATACAATAAAAAATAGAAAGTAATGATTACACGGTGGGCACTTATTATTCCAGGAAGCCAATGAGAAAATGTTTGTCACATACAATAATGAAATTAATTTAACCTCCTGGAACAATTGCAGATATTCACAATTTCAGGTCACAATTTGTGAATTTATCTGTAAATGACCACATTTATCACCACATTTAACCGGGGGTTAGGATGAATGTAATCCCCATTACATCCTTCCCCACTAAACTTGGGCCCCACCTCATTATAAGTTTTTCACTTTAAGAGTGAAAAAGAAAAACTGAGGGTGGTTTGCAAGCTTGCAGGTTATATGAGAATGCATAAAAATTTAAATGAATCTCCAAAATATTTACATGAGACACCTGTAAAAGTAACTCTTTTACGAGGTTTCTACAAATGTATATAGCCATGTAATATGCAATAATTACCAAGAATAATTTCACAACACACTAAGAACAATGTTTGACAATTTACGATATAAAATGCATAAATTTAATAAGGTTGATTGTTTACCACTCTAGATATATATATAACAACAAAAATATATAAATATATTAAAGGCAGCACACTGAACACAAAAGCATTAATAAAGCATTGAATCTATCACTTTAAAAATCACAGAGTTCACAAGCAATAAGCGTTCCTTTATGGTATGATCTATCTGTTCAATGATAGAATATTGATTATCCTTTTTTCCAAAGTCCGCTTTTCAATGCGGTACGGTACGGTAATTTACACTTATTACGCTATTGACACCATACACTAAGCAACACTCTTTAATTGTTTCATGCAAAAGCATTAACACAACACTGCAATATCCTTTCATTGCTTCATGCAATAGCATGAACACTATAATACGCTTATAAGCAATTTCTCACATGGTGTTGTGTGTAAAAAGGTGTGGGGAATAGAAGTGGTGCACCAAAAAAAAATAAAAGTTATTAGTACAAGAAGTGGTTTGATGATACTTTACATGCACAATGAAATGTTACACCCATGCATTGTGCAACATGCTATTACCGACCGTGAGCTAATCAGTGTGCATATAAAGATCATGCTTTTTATTTACAAAATCAAAATAATTAAATTATTTAGAATTCCCTATATAAGTTAACACACAAGCACTCAATTTATTAAAGAAGAAGTTTAGGACAGTTAGAGACAGAAAGGTTTATTTAGTAATAAAAAAAACTTCTTTATCAAGGGAAATCTTCCTTGGAGAGGAATTTTTCCCTTGAGGGGGATATTTTAAGGGGTTTAAAGAAAACTCTTTATCAAGGGGAATTTTCCTTGGAGAGGAATTTCTCCCCTGATAGGAATTTTCAAGAGGAATTATATGGAATCTTGAAGAATTCATTTTTATAGATTCATTATTCATTGTCGTTATCTAGCTCCACTGTAGTGCGTAGGAGATAGTTGAAATGGATACCTCCAAGACAATGAATGTAGCAAGGTTCATTGGTGAAGGCAGCACCATGAATAATTGGCTTGGGATTATTATAGTATACATGAACGGGTATCTTGTATATGTCGGCAAAAGCATCCATGACTTCGGGGATGGGTAACTGACCCGGTAATTTTAACAGACGAAGCTTCTTCAGGATTTGTCTTCCCTGAAGTTTGTACTTTGCGGAATGTTTTTGGAGAAACGAAACGACGACTTCTCTTACTTCTAGGTGTCTGTCTACCGTTCCATATAGACACATGGCGAAGCACTTATATAGAGCGTCACCGCCCCCAGGTATTTCTAATTGGAAGAAACCATCCGGAATGTACTCAGTGTGTGGTACAGCTTCCACGTCTGGGTTCAGCTCATCAACTACAGGGGAACGGGACAGAGCATCGGCTACGACGTTAGTTGACCCCGACAGATGTCGTATCTCGAAGTCGAACTCATCCAACTCCTCCATCATGCGGGCTAGGCGTCCATCTACAAGACTCATATTTTGGAGGTATATTAGGGGCATATGGTCTGTGAAGATTATGAATTTAGTTCCCCGGAGAAAGGGTCGAAGTGATCGGACGGCCCAACGCAAAGCAGTGAGCTCCTTGTCAATGACGCCGTAGTTACGTTGGGCACCACTAAACGTCATTGAGATGAAAGCTATAGGCCTTCTTTCATCGTTTTGGAGTTGGGAAAGACACGCTCCGGCCCCAATTTCGGAAGCGTCTACATGAAGTTCTAAGGGAGAAGCTTCAGGGCTATAGTCGGGAAATCCCAAAGTTTTTGGGTTTACCAAAGCCGCTTTTAGCTCCTCAAAGGCCGTTTGGCATGCTGGAGTCCAGTTTAGGACTCTTCCACCGGTTTGACAGGACAAGGGTTTGCTTATCTGGGAACAGTTCGGGATGTGACGTCTATAAAAGTTCACCATTCCCAGAAACTGCCGCAGATGTTTGACGGTGGAAGGTGTTGGAAACTCCAAGGCACCTTTTACATTTTTCTCAAGAGGGAGAATGCCCTGCTTGGAAATGCGATGGCCCAAAAATTCCACTTCGGTGCGGCAGAGGCGGGTTTTTGAAGGCTTGAGTTTGTAACCGTTTCTTTCCAAGGCAGTTAGAACTTGTTTCAAAGTGGAAAGGTGGTCTTCAACGGTTTCACTCATAATGATGATGTCGTCCAGGTACACCATCACCTTGGACCATGGTATCTCTGACAATGCCAACATCATACCGCGTTGGAAGGTCGCCGGGCCGTTCTTGACACCGAAGGGCATTTTCAGGTACTCATATTGGGAGAACGGCGTTGAAAAGGCTGTTTTCTCAACGCTGTCGGGCTCCATGGCCACCTGATAATAGCCGCGAACTAAATCGATAGTGGAGATATAGGTATTCCCAAACATGTTATATACCATATCGATTAAGTTGGGCAACGGGAATGAATCCGTTTTTGTGATTTTGTTAAGTTTCCGGTAATCGATACAAAGTCGAAGTTTACCGTCCGGCTTCCTGACCGGAACTACAGGAGCCGAATAGGGAGACTTACTGGGACGGATGATGTTTTGTTCCAGCAACTCTCGGCATTGCTTTTCGATTTCTTGGGCCAACGGCCCTTGAAATCTACGAACGGGGATTCGGACAGGACGTGAGTTCTCAAGCTCGATGGTGTGCGTTATATTGGTTGCTACGCCCACATCGTGATCGCCAAAACTAAGAGAGGACTGATGCTCCAAGAGGACATCCATAAGCCTTTGCTTTTGTTCTTCACTTATGGGGAGCTCAGAAAAACAAAATTCCCTCTCTATTCTGTCCGGAGTCCAAAATTCCTTACATTGAACAAAATCATCCAAAGAGGTGTTCACGGTATTAATCCGTATGGGGGAAACATCCTCTTCCTGGAGAGACATAACATGACCCATTACGGTATTTCTCCGTATATATTGGGTTTTTTCAGAAGGGTTGAATACAGCTATGTGGCTGGGGGATGCCAAGTTCAAAATTCCTGAAATAGGTATGACATTCTTCTCCGTGACCCCTTGGAACCCAACCAAGGACAAAGGTGTATTTTGTGGTCCTTTTATTTCCACCATTCTACATGAGTGAGGGGGAATACTAATGGAGCAGACGTTTACACATTTATAAAAAGGAATGTTGGAACTTTCGTCTTTGGCTATAGCCTGTATGACTGTACCTTCCCGGCGTAGTAACTGCCTGGTAGTAAGATCAGGAAGGAGTTCGTTCTCTTTTAAGGCTACGGCTCCTAAAACAACCGGAGCAGGCATTAGTTCTGCAGGAACAATCAAAAAGATGATAGGTTTAGAAACCCAAGTATGGCCGAAAAAATATAAAGGTGTCTCTATGTACTGAGTGACAGGAGCCGTGTGGTCACGGGCTAGACCACGAATGGCATTAATACCAATCTCAGCGGAAGGTCGGATGGGAATATGCTTTAGGTATTTTTCAACCAAGTCCGAACCAATAAGACTTACAGATGCTCCGCTGTCGATCATACAGCCAAAATAACTTGAATCGTGCGGACGAAAAGCTACGGAGATGATCAGGGGATCAATGGAACTTGGTTTACAATCCACCTGGACTGTCCGCAGTTTACAATTCAGTAATGGGGAAGTTTCCAAAGGTTTAGAATCTTTACAAAAGGCTTTTTGTGTACCGTCAGCGGAGGTGATTGAGTCAACCACTGGAACGTTCTCCACCAGGGGACTCACTTCTGGGGAGACCAGTGGTTTAAAGGAGCTGAGTAAGCTTCATCCGGTCCTTGACAATGGCCCTCCAAGTGGGACTTTGAACAAGCGTCACAAGGATCCAGGGAACGCCTCGGAGTCCTTTGTGGCTTTTCCTTCATTGGGGACCGCGACTGTTCTCTTCTTGAGGTGGACTTTCCATAATAAACCTTATGCACTGGAACGGTTCTTCGTGCATCATCTACTGGGGAAGCAGACTTATTTCGACCTTGCTTAGGAGGTGTCCTATGAGTGCACCTCATACCAGAGTGCGGACCACCACAGAACGGGCAGGTGAAAGCTCTGGGAAGTGGGGGCGATGACTGTTGAGAACGGCGGGATCTACATTCATCTCGAACGTGCCCTTTCTTCTTACAGTAGCTACAAATTCCCAAGAATTTGTAGCAATCCTTCATACTGTGTCCTTTCTTCTCACAGAAATCACAAACGATGACTTTCTTATCATCTCGGGTGTTATAACGAGAAGAGGGGTTATCTTTACGGTCGTGTCGAGAATCACGGTGATCATCACGGGGACGAGTACCACCGGACGGTTTCACTTTAGAATCGCGATTGGAACGACGTGGTGACGAACGGGATGATGAACGACGGGTCGGTTTTGGAGGCGGTGATAGACTTTTAATATCCTGTACTGTTTCTATCCAGTTAGGTTGCAAGGTATTGATCTGTATAACAGACTCGGTTGATTCGTTCAGATCATCTCGGTGGTGTTTATTATGGTTTTTCTTTGAATATCTCTTTTCTTCTGAATCACGAGAGATGGAATTGGGATAGTGATCGTTGTCACTTTCCAGGGAGTCTGCAAAGCTCACGATCTTCTCCCATGAGACTCTGATGTTTGTCTCATTTTCCATTATCTTGATATATTCGCGGACGCTCCGTTCGATATCTGGCGGAAGACTACATAAAAATGCAGTCCTAAGGGACTCGTGTTTCCGCATATCGATACCATTATATGCGCGTCGCGCTAAGCGTTCCAAACGAAGAGCGTACATTCGGATTGGTTCCTTATGGTCTCGACGAGCCGCGTGATAGGCGTGCAAACGGTACTCGTTTCGACGTTTCTCTTCATTGTAGAACCATGCTATTAAAGTGTCACGGACGGAAAAATAGTCACGATCATCCTTGGAGATTAGCTTATACAGCTGGCGGAAACGACCTTCCAGCTGCCTACCAAGCAATCTGAGCCATTGATGATGTGCATTGGGGTAGTGAAGCTGACAATACGCCTCAAAATCTTCCAAATAGACGAGAAGATCTTGTTCAGCTTCATAATTGTATCGACCAGGATCGACAACCTTCACTTTTTGCGAATTTTTTAGTAGCTGGACTAGGAGTGAGATGGCATCTTCCAACAAATCTATGCGTTTCTTAATTTGGGGACCTGAGTACATTTCAGGTTCAGGAGACTCAGGTCTTCTTACTAATCGTTGAGATCTCCTTTGAGGTTGTGTTGGATATTGAAGGTCGTATGATCCATAACTATTCCGGTCGACATGGTCAAAGGGGGAATAAGAATAAGATTGGTGTTGTTCCCTTAGGGATGGCTCTATTCTACTCACGGGGTTATACTCCCGTTGATCCCTATCTAACCCTAACAAGTCAGTAGTGTGAGATGTGTAATGGGATCTAGAAGGTTGAGTATATCTAATATTGGAGTCATCATGACTGTGGGAACTTAAAGGTCTTTGAACTAATTTACTTCCCCTTTTTGGGGATGAGTTTCTAGGGATTTCATTTTTAATATCAAATCTTACATTATGATCACCCGGATTATGATGAGATCGAGGGGCATACTGGGAAGCATCCTTCTCATAGAGGGACAAATTTGTTAAGGAAGGATCGCGAAGGTCGAACTTCTTGGCCTTCAACGAGGGGTTATTTACAAGGAGACGGTGATCATAATTTTTATGAGCTATAGCTTCAGCTTTTTCTTTTTGCAAAGCTAAAGATTTATGTAGCTTTTCCAGATATGGAATAGGCAATAAGCCATCATCAACGTCAGAGTTGGAATCAGACTGGCTATATTCATCCTGTATTTCCCACTGAGGATTATGCCTATGGTGAGTGGTGGTTGAACCATTTGTTTTCTTCAATTTGGGAGGTTCATCCAACCGTAAAAGATTTTCAACAACAGGGGGTTTTTCAGCTTTATGAGGTCGACCCCACTGTGGTGTGGTTTCTACATCTTCCTCATTGGGTGGAATATTGCTTCTTCCATGAGGATTTAAGGGACTTGCCAAACCATGTGGCCTTTCAGGGGTATGTGGATTTTCCACATCTTGAGAATTATCATCTCTATAAGGGCTTAACAAATTTTGTGAGCGTGAGGTTTGTGATTTATCATCACCCTCCTGTTTGTTAGAGTTATCATTATTTTTATTTTTAATTTTATTTCGAACACCACCCACACCCATCCCACCGGAATCCCCAATATCCTGACTAGCAGGAACTTTAGCATTGGACATTGTAGTAGGGCGCGCAGTGTAAGTGTATGTGTTTTAAGTTTAAGAGAGGAGTTACGACACCTCTTGAGCCAATTCCTAAAAAGAATACGAATATGGTTTGAGAAAACCAGAATTGAAGTTCAGACGATGATGATCGTTAAGATTGAGAATGCGCACGCTTCGCGAACGAGAGACAACAGTGTCCCTGTTCGGGCGCCAAATCAATTTGGGCTATGATGTAACGGAGACCAGGATAATGGCTGTCCAAGAAGAGAAGAGAGAATTTCGATGACTATAATGTTGAAGAACAATGAATTTCAGCACTTAGTTATTCTGATCTCCGAAGGTGTCCAAAATCGATTATTGGAACTTTTAAGATTACCCAATTAAAACAATATAAAAGAAAAGGGGAGAAAGAAAGGGGAATTAATTAGAGGAAACTAACCTCTTGGTGATTTTTATTTAACTGTGACCTATCCTTGACACCAATTCTTTTCTTTTGGGAGGCATTAGACTACATCTTCTCTATCGGGGGTTCCATCAATGTTCTGGACACTACTGCCTATCTATTCGTGAGGGTGCACATTTGGGATGATGTTGGGTGTGTGAAAGGTCAGTCGGGATATGTGTAAGCTTATAAAAAGATGGATGGGGGGTAAATTTACATAATGGTGTAAATAACCTTTCAATATTTATTTATCACCAAAGAAAATAACCAAGGATAGCTAAAGAGAATTAAAAGTATATTTATTATAGCCAATAACTAAATATATGATAAATTAGGTAACGAAAATAGTGTAAAATAAGAAACACGTTCCAGTACTATTTCAGGTCTTGGAGTAATTCTCCACAGAGCCGGAAATAGAAATACTAATTGGGATAATTTTACCACTTTATGGACACAGAAGTCCGCGATATACAACAATGTGAGTATTTACAAAATACGAATTAAGGCGACAGTTACGAATGGTGGAGCGGAATTGACTCAGGTGTGTGGGTTTATATAAGTAAATAGGGGCAATTATAAAGGTAACTTCACACGTTATTTACTTAGATTATTTTACGATTATGGTTAATTTCATTAAACAGAATATACCTATGATTACAGATTATTATATTTATTTATTACTTAACTTAAATTTATTAATGAAGACAATAGACCCATATAAGCTTTTCGGTTGCATGAACGATTTGTAGTTAGGGCCTACATAGTACTTTGGTCATTTGTATACATCAGGTCATAAGGAAAGGGACTTAATTTGTTTTCAAGGTAAGTCTCCTCACAGGAAGATCAAAGGCGATACAAAGTAAGGAAAGGGGGTCTTTCACTAAAGACAAAAGTTCAGCCAAAGGCAAAAGGGACCACGAAAGAATTCAAGACAAAAAAAAGAAACCTGTAATGGAAAAACTAGATTAGTTTCCATCAAAGGTAAGCTAAGTTTAATAGTTTAATATAAGTAACGTATTTTGAATTTAAGGGATCTTAAGGGAATTTTACTTATGAGATAGATATGTTTATTTGAACAGAAGGGGAATTTAAGTTAATAACACATAATATAAGAAAGCAAGAAGTACATTCGTCCTCTTACCCCTATCTAGTTAAGAAACGTTTTGGGGGTTTCTTTCTTTTCTTTTACAGACAGCGTACGACCTTTCAGGTTGAGAACACACAAATGGAGATGAAATCAGTTCCCTTGACCTGCATAACGTAAGTATATTTAATGCTCTACCCTGCTCATATATTATTAATAAATTCCTATTTATTCAAGCATAACAATGAATTTGATTGATAATAGGTAAAACAGATACAAACTAACCTTAACAAGTTATAATCCTTGAATGAATAACTTCCAAGTGATATTTGACCAATTATAATATAAGAGTTTCCCAAAAATCCAAGATAATTACAAAAAGTGGAAACTAGGAAACTTTATAAGTACAGCGTAAAAACATATCATAAATAGAAAAATGTTTATGTCTCTATAAAAAAAGAAGATATAAAATATTAAATACTAACTGCCTATTTGTTCATAGTTGGCACATGAAAAATACAATAAAAAATAGAAAGTAATGATTACACGGTGGGCACTTATTATTCCAGGAAGCCAATGAGAAAATGTTTGTCACATACAATAATGAAATTAATTTAACCTCCTGGAACAATTGCAGATATTCACAATTTCAGGTCACAATTTGTGAATTTATCTGTAAATGACCACATTTATCACCACATTTTCGGGGTCTCGATGAATGTAATCCCCATCTAAGTTTATTAATAATATATATATTATAATATATATATAATATGATTATATATAGAATATATATATATATTATATTAATATATAAATATTATATATATATATATATATATAAAAATTATATATAATATATATATAATATTATATATATATAATTATATATTATATCTATAGGTATTATAGATATATATAGAGAAGAATGAGGATATATTATATGATTCTAGTAGTTAATGATATATGAGAATATGAACTAGAGAGAGATATAATATACGGGCTATAGGATATGATATCGGGAGAGATGGATTTTCAGGATATATAGAGATAGCTATTGATGTGATGCACATATAGTTGAATCATCATGTCCACATTTTAATAGAGTATAGATAGTAATAGATATATAGATAGAGAGTAATAGGAGATATATATATATAATGTCAGATATTATATATATTATATATTATGTAGTCATATTGATTCGTATGTTTCCATACTTTTCCTACTACGTAGGAAAATAGTATTGCTCTTAGTTTATTGAAAGAATTGTCGTGAGCTTTTCTTTATTCTCTTCAGCATTTTTTCATACCAATTAGATTTTTGAAGATTAGAAAAAAATCAAATTCGGGTGAGTAATAAGTGTTTGCTGATCATTGGAGTAAGATCTTTCTCTCTGAAAAACTATTTTAGATCAATGTAGTATTCTCAGTTGATGAGTCTGGATTTAAAGCGCCCTCATCCATTCCGCACGGAAAATGCTTGATGTTGAACGTGGCTTTCAACAATCTCTTAACCATTTACTTATTCAAGTGTCTCAAGTAACAATTTTCTCATTATGTTTTCATTTTAGTCATTCGTCTATCAAAATGTTGACTTTAAAGCATGATTATGAAGTCGACATAAATGAGGATGCTTTCAATATCAAAGATGTACATTTCCATTAGAGAGGACTAACAATATATTCATAATGTACTACAAATAAATTCTTTAATTTAAAAATTATGGAGAAAAAAACATGCAAGAGCCCCACTCAAAAAACAAAAGATTTATGCAACACCAAAAGAGTGAAGAACAAGAGCTGTTGTGAATATGAAGAAGTCAGAATTTTGAAAGGAATCACGAGAACGAAAAAGCTATTTCAAAGAAAGCTATAAAAAACATCATAACTACAACTCCGGTGAAGATCCAATGAGATGAATAAGAATGCATTAAAGGAAAATGGCATGAAAGACGCTGAATAGGCAGACTGTATGGTGCGATTGCCAAAAAAGTTATGAGAGTATAGCATGTGCATGTGCGCAAACATATTAGTGAAATAAGAAATGAGCAAAAGATGAGTACGGTAAATAAAAGACCAGCTGACATTATGATGTACCACACCACGCAAATACTTAATAAACCATATACCTAAATGCAAAAAAATAAAAATTTTCTTAATCATTTTAGAGAATTTATGAGAGTAAGAAGTCAAAACATTTTTAACTATACTGAGTAATATAAAATCATTAATATTATCAAGCATTACTTTTTTGCGATATTCAAAGATTAAATTTTAAATTTTTTAGTTATTTAATATGTAAATCTGTATTCTTAATGTACATAACAACATCCTCTCTTTCAGGAGGTGGTGTGATTAATGTAACACTTCTCGATATAGTTGTTGATAAAAAACTGTGTCCCCATCCAACTACTCTCAGAATGATGAGGTGTTGTGAATGTTTGCTTTAGTACTTGATTGGTCAAAGGAATCAAATTAATATTTTTCTCAATTTTTTGTTTTGTAAGTGTTTAGCAGAGTATCCGAAAAAAAATATAGTTCTGACACGTATATCTTCTATGATCACCTTAAGTTTTCAACTTATAATTAAGAGTATTGCTGCATTGTCTAAGGATAGATGTGTATAATAGTCTATGATTCTTAATTATGCATGTGAATTATTTGACTCTAGCATGGTTATTAGTATGCAACTAGACTGGTGAATATGTCCAACGAGCGTGATGCTATTCATAGGATGTATCTGATTGATTTGGGAAGTGCTGTTAATTAAAGCTGTTTTTTGGTATACCCGTTTTAATGTTTATATGATTCCCAAGCGCCGAGAATTGGTAGAGTCCCGTACATATCATACTCCCTATTGAATTCCATGTTCTAAGTGGTAGGAGAAGGGAACTGTAGAAATTATGTGTAGGAATACACTATTTTATGAGAGTAGTTCTGATAGGGAACAGGAATAATATAGCTATGTAATTTTTGGATAACTCTCGATTAAGTAGTGATGTAGATCGGCGAAACGATCGACTCTATATATAGAAGAATACTATTGATGTGTCAAGTACTCAAGTTGCAGTCTTTTTATGCAGAAGTGGTAGAGGTGTGTGATCCAAACTTTACATTAAAAATGATTGAGAAACATGAGGAGAAGAAGTATAAATTTACTTTAACTTTTAAATTTCAATGCAACAGGCGTATGATAGTTAATGGGGAAGCTTTTATTGGCTCACCGTGATTAGCGAATTATATCTTATCGTTTGTTGGTGGGTACGCGCATATCTAGATTGGTGATAGCTCAAAGCGTTACAGCTCGCTTTTTGTATCCATTAGATGTAAGCGTGTATCGTAAGAATAAATATGGTGTCAATGTAGTAAGAGAGATTAGTGAGGATTAATAGCGGAGGACAAGGGTTGTGTTAGTCTCTCCCTTGGTATTTTACCATTTTTCTGTGATATCTGAGTGAGAGAGGTAATGAAACGATTCGAAGTGTGAGCGTGGTCTTAAGTTTCTTTACATGTAATGGAATGGTTGTATACACACATGATGGAGAAGAGATGAGTGGAGTTAAGCCCCATAGATTATATGCGAGATGATTTACGTGGTTCTAGTGTGAGTGCAATCTTGAGGGATTTCGGTGGGGATTGGTAGAGAGATTTGGCAGGGTATGTAAATAAGGATTCGAAATAAATGTAGATAAGTGTAAGAAGAAACGTCAACGAAAAGTTGGCGTCAACATTTGTTATGGTTGTGAAGTGAGGACAGTCTGCGTGACCCATATTGCTCGCAAGTATATGCCTTAAAGAGTAAATGGAGTGTCAAATGAGCATGAGAGGATAGCACTAACTTAGTGCATGATAAGCTTTACACTTCAAATAACGGAGCTAATGGTTTGTGTGATTAATGTAAGAAGGGTAACCAGATGCCGTGCGAAACATTATGATAGTAGTGACGAGATGTAACCTCGGTGACTTATTGTCATACCGCTGTCGCAGTCCTTCTAGAACGTTGCTGTGCATATTAAATCGTTGGGTTTCGAATGTGTAAAGGATAAGTCTTGAGTGCCGCTAGGGTCTACATGAGGAAGTTATGTTGTTACACTAGTCTTTTTTTTGTTTTAGTCGTTACGTCGTTATGGTTCTTGTGTAATACCAGAAGTATTAGAGGCTAAGTTTCATGTTCGTTCAAGGAATGTGACAAGGGACAAATCTTTAGGTGAGCTGATGTGACGTTGCGAGAGAAGAATTATTTACAATTATATGGAGTAGTATTCAAATGAACTGCATAGAGAGTAGATGTTATGTTTGTGATAGAAATGGTTAGATTTTAGTAAATTGCATTGAAGTGGAAAAAAAAGTTATAGTATGAAAGTTAGTGGTATGAATTGAATAGTAAGTCTTCTATGTTTGGAGGATGAATGATAGTCGGATTGTTAAGGGCGATGGTATAGTAGAGCGAGTCTTTGGTTTGGAATCCGGACCGCTGGGATTGGGAGCAGGTCGAGAGAAAGTGGATTGGTGTCGGCGTGGAATAGATACTCTGAGAGGATAGAAAGTGCTTAGGTTTTGGCAGAGGCTAGGCTTCGTGAAGGCGAATCAAAGATTGTATGTTTTGACTGACTAGATGAGTGAGAAATATATGCGCGGTGCGGTTTTGTATGGGGCAACGCTGGTCTGTGGCCCACCTAGGGCACAAGATAATGAACCTCCTATACATGACGATACCATAGTGAGGGTCCGTCCGGAGTCCCATGAAGCTCATAGGGTGGATTTCGTTCTGTCTGTGAAACGGTTATAAAATAAATTCACACATTTATGGATGCTTGAAAAGTTGTATGGGCTGTTTAGAGAGTCTGATGGTCATATTCTCATTTTCAGCGCAGTGTGTGCAGTATTATCTTGCTTTCTCTTCTTTCACGTCAGGTGCGTGTGAGTCGATCGTTAACTCCATTATCGTTTCTTCGCTGGTAAGGAAATCGAAATTATAAAGAAAATAGAATGAAATTATTTCTTTTTCAATGTCTCAAAAGTTTAGGTGCAAAAAAAACCCATACCTCATCCAGGGTTCCAGTTGATTTTGTTAGCTTCCTAACAATCAGCTTTGTGACAATTTAGATGTAGATATGAGAAATTCAGGGGTTACGGGAAGGGTTACCGAAATGGTTATGTTTGTAACATGTAAAGTTTTGCTCATATTTTTCAAAATATTACACTTTCACAACTCAAAGATTTTTTTTTACATTATCAAAAATGAGTTAATTTTTTAATTTGTATGATCATCTTATTCATAGATGATCCATCTTTTAGCATTAGAAATAACTGAATAAAAATTAAATAAATTGGCAAACGGCAACTATTTTATATTATGCCAGCTTGGATATTTAACATATGTAGGAAAAATAGTAGTATATACCAAAAATGGACTAACATTTACTAATTTTCCACGAACTTTGTTCTTTTTTAAATTGTTCCTACTTTTTCATAACTACCAGATGCGTATATTCTTCAGTATATATATATAATAGTATATATATATATAATATATAACTATTATATATATAATAATATATATATATATATATATTATATACTATATATATATATATATATATATATATATATATATATATATATATATATATATTATATATATATATATAAAATATTAATATAGTATATATATAATATAATATATATATATAGTAATTCTATCCTTATCGATCTGGATGGGATTTCCCGGTTGGGCCGCCTTGTGAAATTCAACTCTTAAAAACTCAAAAACTTCTCTACATCTCCCTTTCAAAGACACCTCCCAACTTTCCTATTTTCTTGCGCGCTCTAACGTCTTCCTGTGAATAAATAAATTCTTGGTCTTTAACATAAAACAATAATTGTCTTGAAACTCATATTTCAATGTTGCGAAGGTTTAAGGCCTCAAAGAAACTGGGAGTTTGTTTAGGTTGCGGGATTTTTTTCCTCTGCACA